>JBCAUI010534140.1:0-11158 GCA_038406195.1 Haplosyllis anthogorgicola | reverse complement strand
CATATGTCATGGGGTAGCCTTTTGCAAAGTGTGGTCTCATGTTCTCAGGTTGTGCCCCTGGGGTGCAGCTGTCACATATGTATTGGTCGTTAACTTGGCATGGCGACTGAAATAAGTGAAATAGAATTCACTTAACCACAATTCAGGGACTATTATCGCACTCTGAGATCTAACACTGGTCCTGATCAGACCCCGTTTGTCAAATAAACCAACACTTCACTTAAATTAAAGCTTTAAACCCAGTTAAGTTTCGTTTTCCATGATAGACGCCAGTTTTCCTCCCAATTGGTAGGACCTGTACTGCCTTTTATCTCTGACATTTAAAATTCCCATGGGTGCTATCGAAAATGAGTTGCTATGCTTCTCTTCGAAGCCAGGTAACCTTGGTAAACAATACGGTCATAAAAACGTAACACTTGCAAGGTACACGAGAGATTTGTAGACCAATACACGGATTCTTTTCTGTAGTATTTTTTCTTCATCCTCACTTTTAGAGCCGTTTGTGCATCTATCACAAGCAAGCTACGGCACATTCAATATATTTGTCATCTACGTTCGAATATCTTTCTTTCAAAAGTTTCAAATATGTCATGTGATTAATTCACTTTGTTGTCTTAACACCTTGATGCATCCGAAACGAAAAAAAGCAAAGTGGAATTTGTTGGAGCGTCAACTCAGAAACTGCAGCCAATGTGTGTCATTTATCTCGTTTACTATGGAGCCCAAAACTCAGCCGGTTTACTTTGCTCTTTTCGAATAGCACACATATATAGTCAACAATTAAGATAATGGTTGTGCAATTTGAAAGAACGATTGAAAGAACATCAAAATAGTAAATGTAAACAGTTGTATTTGAATAATTCAGAATACATTTCTCGCTACATGACATTTTAACAGCTTTTGCAAACGCATTACACAACACCACACACTACATTTATTAGGACCATATTTAAAATCGTCAAAGAATTGCACAAGATAACGTGCGAGATCATTTCGCTTAGAACCATGAGGGAACAGGGACACGTCCCTATATATTTTCTTCGTACACATGGGGTTTCAAGTTGGAAAAATATGGACACCATGGATCATCGCATCTTCCTTCAGTTCCATGTTATTCTATTACTGTGTTACTCGACATTAATCTATTAGAAACCATTGCTATTAATGTAAAATTATTTATAATACTTTTGTTTTCGCTGCGTCTGCAAATTTTATTTATCACTTTAAAAGTATGGGCATGATTTGGGTATGATATCCTTATCAACATTACCAAATGCAAAGATATGAGTATAATTTCAATTTTATTTGAAAGATTAGACTATATCCTTATCAGTATCATCAAAGCTTAAATTTAAAATACGTTAAAACTTTCCACCCCTTACACTCTAACACTCTACACTTCATGTATATTAACTGATTTTCAAGCATGGTTCATGCATAGGGTGTTCAGATTTCTTTTAAATTATGCAAATTACCCCCCAAACCACGTGACATACCTGAAAGGTGCGCACGACAGCACGATGTTTGCCAGTATGTACCATATCAGCCAAAGAAGATGGACTGATCACCTTGTGTGTTTACTGATGTTAAAATTTACTTAACATTTACCATGTGTTTGCGTTTTCTGAAATTTTATAACGGATTGTTGTGATTTAAGTGTAACTTTATTCATTTGGATAGCAGAGAAACACCGTTCTTCACTGGTAAGTTATTTCCTTTAAATTTAATTTAATACACGTTCAAAATAAACATAAAACTATGAAACTATGTTCTGGTATTTCCTCATTAGAACTATTGAAACAGGTACGATCAACAATTTTATGCCAAGTTATTTGTCTTAAGATGCATTTTAGTTTAATACAAATAGTATGAAATAACCCACAATGTAAAAGAACATAAGTAAAAACTAAGTTTAAAAGAGGAATTCACGAGGCATGGCAATTGCCCTTACACGGCCTGACGGTATGCGCGGATTTCGGACCAAATGCTTCTCGGACCAGTGTGAGAAAGGCTTTTCGGACCAGTTTGACAGGCTTTTCGGACCAGTCATGAAACTTAATTTTTATCATTCCAATGACATTCTTGGGTGGACTTGGCATTAAAAACTGAAAATTCATCCCAGGTTTGTTCCATTTGACATCTTTTGTTGTGTCGCTGTGGAACGCAAAGTTATATGACATCATTTTGTAGACTAGTTATTGCACAGCATCATCAGTGTCAGCACCATAACATTTAATTTTAAAAAATTTAGTTTAACAAATAAAATCAATATTACATTTTACAATTTTCAATGGTTAATAGAATTGCTTGATGTCTTCTGCAATTAAATCCTATTTTGAGGGTAAGAAATGTGATACTACCTTGACAATATAACATGACAACATTATGCACTTCTTTAAAAAAAATGTTTTAATTACTCCATGGTACCAAAGGACCATGTAATCATACTGAATTTCATTCGATAGGTGTAAAATAGTACAAAATTGTGTGTTTGCTTAAGTTTTCTCTTAATCTGCTTATTTTAATAATTGGTCTGAAGAGCCTGACTGACTGGTCCGAAAATCCCTTTTCATGTTGGTCCGAAAAGCCATTGGTCCGAAATCCGCGGCAACCGGCCTGACTACCCCACTATCATTATAGATAATTTGCATGGAAACTTCGCGTTTAACAATGCAAGAAAAGTCTTGCACGCAAGTGGCCTTTGATACTTTCCATTTTAAGGTATTTACCGAGGAATTTTTGCCTGGGCTAACTGACACTCACACAAAAACATCTTTAAAAAAATACTATGTTATTTGTGCATTGGTCATGGTTATGCTGAAAATACGTGATTTAATACTGAGCTTAAGAGAATTTGAGTATATTTGGTTTTTTTATCTTAGTTTAGTACTTACTTATCTCTTTTGTCTACTAAACAGAGGGCTAAACATATATTGCTATCTCTCTAAATAGATTTAAGCCTTATGATCAAAAGAACGTAATTGTATCTGTGGCATATGCCTTCATAAGTGGCCTAATTGCCATTAACGCTTTAAAGAGAAAAAGATACAAATATGCGATTCATATGCTCATTTGTTTTCATTCTACCTTTTAAAAGCATAATGCCTAATTTAGATATTTTCAGACAGAACTGTGCAATTAGGGCGGAATTTAAAATTAATTTAAATTCTATTTTTCTTTGATCTTTCCATCACCAGCGTGAATTGTATACTCTACGAATTACTACGACTTTTGACAGGGACTTCCCACACAGGGGTAAACAACACTAAGCAACTTTTATGTATTTAGAGGTTGCCCAAACTCACCAGGGCCAAATATGTAGGATTTCACCCTTGTTTGTTGTTTATATTAAAGTTTATAGAGTGACTTTGGTTCTTCGAATATAAGCTGACCTTTCGCTCGGTGTATTTAGGAAATATGACCACCTCGGTATCCTTTCTGAAGCAAAGTCAACTTTAAGACTTATACACGTCGTCGTGTTTGTCTCGAAACACTTGTTTTACAATATCAAAGAATTCCACATGTTCTCACTACAGTCAAACTAAATAATAAACATACAAATAAACAGTTGTACACAAGTCGTTTGTGCACTTGTTTACTTCTATTTCTAAATACGTGGACAAGATGGAATTTTAATACCACATCCATTGTCCTTCCACACCTTTCCACAAGTTACGCATGTGTGCTCTTAAATGGAAAACTATGTTCCCGTGCAAAAAACAATCAAGTAAATTTTACTTTTCATCATTACAGGATAATGTGCTTGAAAAATTATCGAAATTGTATGAACATACATAACATGTACTCGTGCAGAAAAGTAGATTGGTTACGATTATTTTCAGAAATGTTTATATCCTTTTATTATTTGCTCTTAGCTTCTCCATCTCTTCAAAGCACTCCGTTTAGGAACATCATTATGAACATTTGTTCTTTTCCACCTGAAACATCAAAAGTAGGCCCCAACTTTTTTGATAACTCAATTTTGAAATTTCATTATGACAGTGTAAAATAAGTAACGGAAAGCGATGAATTTAATGTCACATAGATAGCGGCATCAATGTAGTTGTCAAGGGGCTGTTGTAAGAGCATATTTCTCTTTGGTGTACCGTCTGTCTGAAGGATATTAAAAGCAAATGACCCTCCTTTTATCAGAAATTGGAAAAGGGCGCAAAAAGTTATGCATGTTTGACATAAGATCTGGAAGAGAGTTGAATAAATTGATGTAGCCAAGAGGGACTAAGACCTTAAGAAGGATGATGAGTTGAAGAAAGTTGAAAGAGCACTGACCACATGACTTCGAACTAAATGTGATGAAAAGCTTTAACAGATGTACATTACAATATAGAAATAGGATAAAAATGAGTTTTCACAGCCAAGTCGTTTTCCGAATGAATACACCTGAATGCTCAGGTGTAAGCAATATAGCAGAGACAATACTTGCCTGTCAGCTAGATAGACTGATGGATATTAGGGTGAGATGTTGTACCCCTTGGCTCAACTCCCTGGGACCCCTTGGGCACTTCCCTGCCTGATTTAAACAAGGTTCTACAATAGTGTAGCAACAGAACAATCCATCCCCTCTACCCCTATCTTCCTGCATTTCTTGAACCGGGTCTTTCTTGTTTTACAAAGCTTTATGATATAAGGTGATGCTGTCTAACCCTCAATATCCTGATGCACATTTATCTCTTCAGGGCTGCTGCTTTTTGTCATTGGTACATCATTTCTTTATCTCAGCTTTGACAGTCTGTAGCCATCCTATTATGTAATACCTAGTCTTCCTTTCCGTAAATGTCCACTTAACTTCTTTCGTAATAAATTGTCAGAATTTTGCTACAAAGAACACGTTTTTAATAGTGCTGGAATTTTAATTCCAAAATTTAAAACAATTTTCCTGGTTGTTATTTGAGTGTTAGCATTTGCGGAATTTAAAATGCACATACGAGTTAATTCCACACAAAAGTTCTGTGTATCAGGCAGTTAAACCCAGAGTCATGATTCCAGTTTTAAACTTGACCTGGAGACCCTGAACAATGCATCGATTTGTATTGCGTAGCATGTAATGTACATGCATGTATGACCGTAATGTCTCAAATGTACACAACATAGTACGCTAAGAGTGCTTCTTAGGAAATTACCCATTTATGTCAATGCAGCCCATACAGGGAGGAAATGTTCGTCTCCAACATAGTCAGGGGAATGTGTACCGTTGTACTTAACTTTGTTGGTTTACAGTGAGATGCTCCAGTGCATAACCAACGATAGCACCAAACAACGGTTCTCAATACTCTTACAAATGACATGTTACTTAGCAGTCTCTCGAGGAGACTATGACTACAGCTTTCAGACTTATCCCAAATAAGTTTGGAAGGAAATAATTGCGGTGTTTTGCACCAGTTCCTTTTTAAAAGCTGGGTACAGTATATAATTTAGACAAAAAGTACTACTGCTAATCATGCAGAGGAATAAGACCTAACCAAGTTTTACACAATTCTACTACCCGAGAGTACTATTGATAGATGAAGGACCGGATGTGCCTCATATATGCAAGTCTTATCAGCCATTGAAGACTCTATAATCGGTACATAGATAAGTATGGATAGTTTTCAACAGTACTTCATTCATAAATTGAACTGGGTCGCCAATGTGTAGTGAAGTTGTGTTTACTTAATAAGGAGGGTTTCTGCTAATTTTCAGGACAGTTTCCTTTGATACAAGAAAATGAAGAATAGCAAGGAGCAAGACCTTTAAATCATTAAGCAAAGAACCTGGTAAAAGAACCCTTCCTGCAACAAATGTTGTTTACCTAATTTGTTAAACGCAAAGTATCTGAGGAAAGAAATCTACCGAACACACAATTTTTCAAAGTTTAGGAAGTAGCTCATCATAGATTACGATATTTAATTCACAATTTTTGGCGTTGTCGCTTTCCTTAGTTGAAACCGATGACGACAAGGTTGTGGTAAAACCACTTTGCCTATCTCATACAATGGAATCCTCAACCGAAGAACTTTTGACCTTGATATACATGTACTTTGTATCATTTATATTTAGAAACAACATTATTTGAGGAACGTGGTTCGGCAAATGAGCGTTGTACATTTTTTCGCATATTTAAAATTTCACTCACATATTTCTTAAAGTGAAGAAACAATAAAAGGGCTAATATAAAAATTTGTCGTCCATTGGTCTAAGACCAGCAGACATTCAGTTATCTGGTCATTTCATTTATTTGTTTTTCACGATGTTACCAGAACGTCACAATTTCAAAAATGTGACCTTTAATGAAAATCTTGAACCTTCAAAGAGTTTGTTTTCTGCCAAGTAAATATGTCTGTGTAACTTTATCGGACGTTCTTTTGGGTTTCTTTGTGTCCGATGTCGCTTTTACATTTCAGACACCATGTTTTATACGTTTTTCTAAACTACTGGACAAAGTGGTAAAAATGATATGAAGACGGGTCATATTTACTTGGTCAATTGTCCTTTCCCATTGTAGCCGAAAATGTCTAGTCTTAGAAAGTAGACTAGACAAAATTATTTTTCTTGTAATGAAACATACAAACTTGTCTGATGTCCACAAAATTCTTCCTGCAATTCATAATAATTTTTTTTCTTTTCTTCTTTTTTTTTGCGTCAAAAACACACACACACACACACCACCGTAGTATCAACTGTTCTAAATTAGTGGGCAAACATCTAATGGACAAAATTAATCGCCGCCTCCCCCCCCCCCCCAACGCCCCTCACATCCCTCTTCCTGAAGGAATAACAAGTTAATTTTTAAACGGTCCCTCTTGTCAACTGGTCAGCACCAGATGAGAAAAGGCTTGCCATAATCATGACCAAAGGGGAGATACAGAAAACTTAGATAATTGCAACTACAGAAGAACAATTTGGGTTAGTTACTTTTCTAATATAAATCTTACCTTGTTTCAGTTGCAGGGCTAAATTAAAAGTATATTTTAAGACTTGAATTTGCAATTTGAAAAACGTGTGGATTGAAAACGTGCCTGCAAGTTGTAGACAATTCATCATGATTAGCAGGCTGCGGAATCCGTACGCCATGCTGACGACAAAAAGCCCATGTGCGGTGCTTTAGGAAAGATACATCATCTCTGAATAATTGCTCCATTACTGAAAGAAATCTAATTAATTCATGAATGTCACATAAACTTCCTAGATTTAGGTTTTTATCATGTGAACCAATTTTTACATCAATTTATTTTAGCACACTTGTTGATCAGGCACCGATAGCCGATCAAACAGTCAAAAAAGTTTTTTTGTTTACTGTGAGCTAGGATGTGGCATTGTTTTCTTTTCTTCAAAATCCGAATATCCTGAACTTCTTCATGCATACATTTTCATGGTAAAGTAACCAAGATCAAAATAATTCATGGCATTCTGATTTACATTACAAAAAAAACCAGCCAAGATAAACTACCATCTTTTATAAATTGTTTCTCAGAATCTTGCCAAAAGGGCTAATTCATGCAAACCTGTATTTACCCATGACCGAGTTCTTAAACGTTGTTTGCCATTATACGTGCTATTATGAGAAATTATTTAATAACACTGAAAGTTTAAAACAAGATTTCTCAAGTGTCAAGAAATGTAACCGGACAGGTTAAAATGATCAAAACCTGTTTCAAAATTTGTCTTTGTGTCAAAATTTTAAAATATTTGTAATAACATACGGTTTTTAGAATGGATATGTTGGATCCAACTGTGATAATTATTGCCAAGTTCAGTAAGCTGAGAAAGTTAATCAACTTATATTGTATGGTAAAAATTTCCCAAGCTAAGCTATAATTTTCTTTTGAAAAGAACGTCCAATGTAGGACTTTGGGACTTTTTGGTGTCCTGCAGACACTGTTATTATGAAATCAAATTGGTAGGTGATACTTTAAGGCTTTGGCCATTGAAGTAGAACGTAATGCCTTTACGTAGACAATTGGACTTACTTAATGTAGAATGAAGCCTCAACTTTATCCTATTTAGCTCTTTAGAAGCAAGTAGCTCCTCAAGTTTCAGAGTACCTTTGATGAAATGAAAAGTGGAGAATGTATAGTAAGTTTCATCATGCTTCTATTACCCCCTAGTGATATGTATGTGATGCCTAGGGCGGGGAATTCAAGTTTTATCACTAATATAAAACTGTGGAACATTAAAGCCACACAGGTGCTGAACTATTGGAAAAGTCTAGCAAGGGTTTAACTCGATTAATGAATTTAGGCATCAAATAAAGGTATCAAGGTATTGCACACGATAAAAACCGGGTGACTTTTTATGAAAGAAGCCAATGTCAGTACCATTTAGGAAATAAATGAAAACTGGTGTGAATCTTTAGTGACAAGATGTAAATGGCATTGAATTAAAATCCTGTTGAAATTTAAATTTGAAATGTGAACGGTAAACACTGAGTGTTTATGTTTCTATCATTGTATTTCAGCCCGCATAATTCCCTCGGAAGAATTTCAATTTTGTAATTATCTTGCAGTGTTGAAAAGGTTTACTAAGTGCACCCTTCCATGGCTTGTCAACTCTTTTAAGTATCGTTATTCATTGATTCTCACATTTTGATTCAGATCAGAACAAACTTTTAATCTCGTATCAAAATTGCCTTGGACTGTATTGTTCAAGTGGAGTACATGTTCCAGGGGAGTGGTGTTTTGTTCATACTTTTCCTGTGGAGTTGGTCAGACTTCTACATCATTGAAGTAAAAAGTATACCCTTAGGAATGAGCTTCAGTTACTAATATAAGGGTGAAAAGGTGAAGGCACATCGAGTTGAACAAGGGAACACTATGGTGTTTTAAGTGGAACAATGAGAGAAAATCATCATGCCCCAAGGGTGTAGCTATTAACAATTGTCTTCAGCGATTGAAAGAAACCCCTTCAAATCCGGATGTTCTATAACTAACTTATTCTGCGTTATCTGACCAGATGTAATAAGCGTTTGACATGCGACTGATTTTCTTTCAGTAATAATCCATATGTTCATCTCTGCTACGTTCTTACATAACCTGTAATGGTCATGGAATGGACAGATTGAATATTTCAAATTTGAACACACTCCGTCGAGCACAAGATGTAGCAGGGGAAACCATTGTTGCATATGATTTCGCATTGTGCGTAATTCTCCATCCAGTATCCTGTTACATAAAAAATATATTAAATGAGAAACTAATGGCGGTCACTGTCATACCTTGGTCACAAAGGTACTTTTAGTCACTGTCGTCTTAAAAATGGAACACGTGTGGATTGATTGTTAAACCAAAATATTGTGCACCTGATGTTGTTTTTCACGTGAAATGCGGCCACACTTGACGAATTCTATGCAAGGAAATTGTCACCCTGTTCGATGAAACTGCCATCAATCACCATTTAAATTTACAGTGAAAGGTGCCATTTTAACATGGAGTACCTCCGATGTGCTTCTGACCATGGACAGCATGCCTTCACATCATTTGCATGTGAACTGTTTCTTTTGTCAAATGCATGTGCGTGCACTTCATGGGCATCTTTAATTTATAATGTGAGCAAGTGCATTTTTGTTTACCGTACAAAAACAGCGACAAAAGATAAAAGAAGTAAAAAATCAGAGCAGAGCACATGAGCAGTGCATTTTAGTCGTGTTAACATCAAGGGAAAGCAATCATTCCAATACATACCAACACACGGGTAAATATTGGAATTGCATGATTTCACCGTTATCGATTACAATAACCAGGAAACTGCTGTATTTAAATTCGATATTTATATTAAATAGAATTAAGAAAAACATGTCATGTTTCCGAATCCCAAACTTCATGCGACAGATATCAAATTAAAATTTAATCATGAATGTTGCAGCATTGTTTGAAGAAGCTGTACGATCCATTGTTATTTCCATGTGCCATCTCATTTAAAGTTATGGCTGCTTTGTCAAGGGGCATAGATTTCCCACAGTTTCTGTGGTAGTAATACAAAGGGAAAACGTTTTTATTTTTGAAACCAAGGAAAAGAATTTGGACTGATTCAAACATTTGAAGGAGCCAACTAATGAGGATAAAATTGCGAAAATATATCCCTGTCTTTATTTTTCATTGTAGATACTGGAGATAGAATACTGAATTGCATCTCACCAAGTTCATCTCCCGAGTTCAGCTTCGTTTTTAGAATGCTTCACTGAACTGAGAATGGTATAATAAACAGTGAAAATGGCGTTTTCTGGGTGGTGTCTGGTCATCGTCTGCTCGGTACTTCTGGTGTCTACAGCGTCAGCAGGTGATAATGAAGGTGAGCCTTTAGATTGGACTGCAGCTGCATCAAGTAGCTTAACCACCACCACCCGAGACAAACGCAATCTCTTCAAACAGGATTCTCTGGCACAGAGGGAAGGTGAGCCAACTATACTGCTATAGTTATGTCATACTATCTGCCATATATGCAACAGTCTTTCCTTTTGTACCTCACTCAAGTTTGTATGACTTGAGTTTAATTTGTTTCAGGTCCTTATGTCAGGACATCTTTTGTTACGCAAACCAATCATGTTATTTTTGTGCACCACACTACTACACACGTACACTCCCACATGTTTTATTTTATTATTTTCTTTTAGCTTGTTTACCCTGTATTGTGCTGTAAGATTTTTTATCATATAATCACACATACCTGGGGTGTAACTGTGCGTGTAAGATTTCCTTCCACTACCCCTATTTGCGGATACTTTGCTATAGTCGTTGCTGGTTTTTTATTGTGTTTAGTATTTTCATTTATTATTTTACATTGCCTGCTACGTACGAATTTAGTTTTCCCTATTAGGTTCTAAGATATGATCCACACAGTTGCTTCTGTACAAACTCTTACTGTTAGCGAAAAGTGACCCGCGAGAAAGGGCTGCGACCGATCTGGTCTTATGATCTGGTGTTGGTTCTAATGAAAGGGAACGAAATTAACTGATACCGAATATTATCCAACAATTGTATTTCATTTAATTTAGTACAATTGATATCAGCTGATTGAAATTTTAATGCCTATCCACTTGTTAACATTGGCAGTAAGTACACTCCTCCCCGGATATATCGATATCGGTTATATCGATATCCCGCTTATATCGATATTTTTTTCTGCGCCAAATTTCTTCCATTGACCCTAATGTTAATTTCCCCGCTTA
>JBCAUI010534139.1:0-23772 GCA_038406195.1 Haplosyllis anthogorgicola | reverse complement strand
TTTTTTTTTCCCCGATCGCCGCACTTTGAAAATCCTGAAAGTGCAATGTAATCCAAATGATTAAAAAAAAAAGGCCTCATTTGACTTGCAAATTGATTGCAAAGGGAATTAAAGTTTGGCAGCGCTGTTGAGCACTGTGAAGGATATGAACAGAGTTTTTGTATCTGGATTCAGCGGGTTACAAATGAGACTTAGCGATTTTCCATCAAAATTGTCAACTGCAATTTTCTGCTCGGGTCCTCACAACGTTCTCTAATGGTGCACAAAAGTTATGATTTCACAGTCAAGTAAAAACAAAAACTTCGTAAGATCATTCAAAGTGAGGAAGGGAATGGAACAGGAAGAGGGGACATCAATATGTTGACCTTGATGCATGTGACTCTCCACTTGACCTTGACCTCGAAATACAAGATGTTCATCGAGTTGAAGAAAAGTTACGCACGATTATGAAAATTGTGAAAACGCCGGCGGTAACTGATCAAATCAAATGTTAATGTAGATCCCGAAAATATGATTTTTGTTAGTATGAGGCCGCAGTACATACAGTAAAATCTGCATTGCGCGTACTATCTATCCATTAGGCGAACTACCGTCATCCACGTACTGCTTTTAAATCAACAAAATGATTTTTACCTAGTATTTTGAATTCCATTGCGAGAACCTACTGTCATCCACGTACTTTTTCTCGTGAATAATGGGTAGTTCGCCCAATGCAGATTTTACTGCAAGTGACGCCCCTTCCACCGACTCCTATGTATGCGCCACTGATTATAGTAAATCTTGCACAAAATAGTACATCTTCTTTGCACTTTATTATTCTTGGGAAGAAATTTCTGTGTGGTAATTCTGGGATTTACTTGAAGTTTTCGACATGTTTTGTTGGTTGTGTCTGCATACGAGTCAATATCGCGAGCATAACCCTGCCACACAAATTTTCACAAAAATCCATCTTCCGGCACAAAAAGCCAGAAATCATAAATGTCGTCTTCAAAGGGCACCGATGGGTTGGCCCCTGACATCTTTATTAGGACCTTTTGGACTCACAGGGAGAGCAGAAGGCTAATCCAAAAATAAGTAGATTGTTTAATTCTATTCTAAATTTAGCCAAAGATAAGTGAGTATTCCATTTCAACATCTTTTAGCTTGGAATGTATTGCATTAATTTTTTTCATGGCACTACCCCTTTTTAGTATTGATCCTTTATCCTCAATGGAAAGTGTCTCCAGCAAGACTTACTCTTCTGTCTTTTCATAAAAGACGTCCAAGGTATCATTCCTTGTGCAAGCAATTTCCACAAGGAAGCAGAACGTAGCCACCACTCATTATGTCCCGGACAGGACAAAGTGATCACCTCTATTCAAACATACAACCTGGGTCAAATTCTGTACTCAGTGAACGTGCAGGTCAACAATGAACGAACAGCCATCAAAGGGTCTGTCCATTTGGGACAATGGCCAGACAGACGGCTGGATGGACAAGCTATAGAATGCGTCTGGAAAGTCTCTTGAAAAGCCCAATTTCACCGTTTTTCATTTCAAAAGCAACATGCACAAGGTGGACCCAGTGCTTGACTTACTTTTAATAATAATGAATTTTCCGTGCAATAAATTCTAGTCACTCTTGACAATCTTTCAATAAAGCGCACACAAAAAGCAACGTCTGATTCCCACAGCCATTTTATTATATTTGACCTGCGAAGCCCTCTGTGGTCAAAACATGTCCTGAGTAATTTTCTCTCTCGTCGCTGAAGAAACGACCATCGAAACGACGGGGTTTTATCCACACGAGTTCTTTCTGTGTAAACGCATTTGACAGGGGTCATTCATACATTCAACTTAGGACTCGTAAGGTGTTTGATTTAGGTAGGCAATTGGGTCCTAATATAACGTGACATGCAAAGTGTACATAATGCTGCGGTTAACAAATACTTCGCGCAATTTTGTCCCTGAATTTCTTCCCATGGAACTTAGCCGCAACGTTTTTTATCTTTTGCACAATGGAGAAATTATGAAAGACCACCCTCAAGTTAGGTGGAAATTTCAGATCTACATACTTTGCATGGACCTACTAACTTGACACTCTAGACTGGTCTGCATAGGATGGTTCCAATGACTTATGATGCTTTTATAACAGACTTTAAAGTCACTCGGACAACATAAACACCATATTATTCCTGTTGGAAAAGGTAAAGACTTCCCAATTTCTAACGCTGTCAAGGATTTGATCACACATGTAGTCTGCACTGACATCACTCACACATACTGTGAGGTCTATATCAGGATATAGTTCGACTTTCAACAGATTTAAACAATAATGTCAGATTCGTGTAATAATAACGTATAATAATATCTTAGTTGTTTAATAATACTAGATTTGTATTGTACTTACATCTGGATGATACTTGGCCGTGGGTACCAGATGATGGATCAAAGCATCCAGAGATCCCGCCACCAGGTTACCGTCCTGATAAACGAGAGCCTGAAAATACAAGAAGAAGAAAGTTTAAATTAATAAATTCGTACAAACTGCAGTAAGAAGAAAATATTCCGAAGCCAACATGTGCATAAAGCCGGAGTGGCCGTAAATGATGAGTTTCACTGTATTAGTATGCCTGCACGCATGCAAAAGACAATTATAATCACTTATGAGCTGGCTTGAATCGCAAACGTTGAAAAATGGACTACTGTTTAATCTTAAAACATTTCTAGGAATCGAACAAAAAAAACAAACGAAAGATTCTCATGAGACGGAACTATTTTCACAAGTTTTCCACCAAAAAAACCAGACACACACACGTGCGCGACAGCTCAGGTCAAAAACCTTTCGCTTGTCTCACCATCTGTCACAAAATAATAACTCGCAGATCACATCATGTTCTAATAATAATGTTTGTCCGGTTAACAAACCCATCAACATAATCATGATTAACATTTTGTGATTTTATTAACTTTTGAGATTGTATCATGTAATTATTGATCAGTAGTACCCCTAAATGCACACACTGCATAAGGTAAGATAAAAAGGTTTGTGTGCATTTTGACTTGTTTTTTGTTAAAAGCTATTACAGTAGAACTTGTCTTGAGCGACACTGAACTTTTCTCCCCGAAAAGTGTCGTAAAAGGCAGGGTGTCGCCCAAGACGGTCATTTAAACTGGTCTAAACTACGTTGTATGCAGAGAAAAGTGTCGTAAAAAGACATGATGCCGTTCAAGACAGGTGTCGCTCAAGACAAGTTCTACTGTATAGAGTAACAAGAGAAGTTTTTTCTCTTCATCATTTAAGATTAATAAAATTTTTGCTTTGCATATTTCATCAAATAAAATATAAATGAATCTGCAATTGGCAAAAGGCATGAGGGTCAACATTTGAATCAATTCAAATTTTAACAAATAAAATATTTTACGTAAGTTTCCGTGACAACTAACTGGTCATTGCAAGTATGACTATTGCTGAACTGTAATTTCATTAACGAAAAATTACTCAGTGTATTCAGCTCGTTGTAAATTATTTATTTTCCCCAAAAGGCAAGAAAACATGGGGTTATTTGTAAATTTTAGTGTCCCGAAAAGAGACATTATACATTTATGTATTAATATAAACCTATTTCAGCTTTTACAGTGGCCTTAAAAGGTCAGATAAAAATAATTCGCTCAAGATTTCGGAATAGATGTGTAAAAGCTCTGCATTCTCTGCAGTCTTCTTTCACTTGTGGGTGAAGATGTTTTTACATGTACGGTATGTGTGTGGATGAGGGGATGGTTAACAACGTGAATTTTTCCGGATTTGTCAGAACAAAACTGCAATGTTAATGGTCAAAGAGATAAAACATTTTCCGAATAAAACAGGATATTAGATGCATACGTAACTTTTTTGTAGGTTATTTCATTAAATTATGAATGTTTCCCATTCACACAAAGTCAGGATGGTAACAAATTTTGTGCATATTTATAACACACATTTAGTGTACTGCACTACTTTTTATTGACCCATACATTTTTCTCATTTTTGTAAATATTTTCCCACTACTTATATCACACTTATGGCAAAAACAACGACGGAAACGCATCTGGCTATGAAAACATCTACACTGCAATCATATCTATTGAAATTGTGACCAAAATGATAAAATGTGACAAGACAATCGTGTAATCCTACAGAATGTGATTCAAAATATGTGAACTATATAATTTAGACTACTTTGATGCTGCAATGATGATCCCACTGCAAGTCTGAATCTTACACTTTTGGTTATGTTTCACCTTCAAATGACCTTGACCTAATTTAGCACAATTTTTTTGCTAAACAAAGTAGTTTGCTCTGTAAGTCAAGTAACATGTTTATTGGAAAAAACCTTCCATATTTGAAATTTTTCAAGGACGTGACATAAATCTTTGGTAATCTGATTTTTTGTGCAGAAATTATTGACGTTTGAAACTGGAAACGACAAAACTGTCGAGATACGAGTCACTATCCACCACTAAAATGTAACAGAGCAGAGCACACAGTAAAGCAATTGTGTAAAGCTCCCTGTAAATGAAAAACATTGATTTTGTGAATGAGCAAATATAACCTAAATATCACATACTATACACATACACTGTTGGCACGAGAAAAAAACTGTGTGGGAAAAAATAACACGAGAAATGGTGACAATCTGGAATTAGATCAAGTTTAGCATGGCTTAGTGAACTGCAATGCCAAAAGGTGCACAATTTATCCTCTCTCAACTTCAGAATAAGGAGCAGTGAGGCAAATAATTTCAAATTAACTTTTTGCAATAACTTCTACTTAACATCCAAATTAATCCAACGCCATTCATAAAAGCGTTTATTTACAGATTTTTTACGACCCATTTGCACTTGGATTGCTATGCATTAATTCAGCATAATGCCGTGAATATACTGACAATTCATTTCCGGCCAACTTCACAATTAATTCACATACAGTAAATATTCCCGCATATCGTAAACCGTTATCCGAAGCCTCTGTATTGATTAATGTTTAGTATAAAGACCATAACAGTTCGTTTCAATACGTAAATCAAACTTACATCTTTGGTAAAATCTCGACTACACAATAGCCATACTTTAGCTTTATGAACCATTTAGAAATTGACCAAATTGATCACCACACAAGATAAATAAATAAAAATTGATTTCCCCCAATCAGTGGATATTGTGTTAATTTGTCATGTGGCGAACACTGAATAGAATAATTTATTTATCAATAATAAGCCTCTGGCTTTGATAATCATCATGTAAATAACAGATTTAGCACATTAAGCTGTTGATAGCAAATCACCATGGGTATAAATGTAATCTATATCTGCTTTAAATTCTATATATTATTAAACTGAAAACTTTGATTACACATGTCAGTTTACGCTCACGCACACAAACACACACGCACGCACACTTGCATTACCTCGCTTCCCGACTCTGCTTTCTTTTCTTTCTCGTCTTCAATTTTCGTAGTTTCCATTTTGGTAATAATTTCATGATCCATTAATTAATGCCAATTAACCTATTTTTATCATCCACAATGATTCAAGTCATGATTCATTGAAATAAATTATTTCAATGGTTTATCTTTACCCACTTTGTATTTTTATAATAATGTAGTGTTAAGATCCTGATATTAATCCAGTATGCCACACCTTAATTAATAATCCTGAGCTTGTGTTAATCTGTAAAGCACCACTTTAATTCAGATGACTAGAAAATATGCTGACACAATTTTATTAATCAGCAAACTGCTGTTTTTGGAGATTTTTGCCTGCTGCAGTAATATTCTTACCCAAGATGATTCAGATCATAGACTTATACTGTAAAGCAACAATATCCATTGACCTCATCACATCTCCCAGATATTGACAGATTTTTGCTACAAATAACAGCAAGAAGAATCAATAATCTACTATCATTGGATGTGCTGGCCCTTCTGTTCACAATCACAAACACAGATGCAGAGGTCCAGTAGCAAATGCTGCTCCGAGTAGCACAATAAACAAATGCCCTTTCTACATGATAAAAATCCTAAAACAGGCAGCAATGTTTGTGAAGAGACAAATACAGAAATATCCCATTGTGTTCTATCTTATATTCCTATTTTATTACCAGCAATGCTCCATAAACAGCATAGTTTTATGTGGGTGATATTAGAGCATTCACCCTCCATGTTTAATAATAATGCAGTGTTGTGTGTGAGTGTGCGTAATGAACACTTCCGGTTTAGAGAGATGCACTAGCTGTTGTGTGATGACTGTGTTTTGTGTGAGAGTGTAGCTGTTGTGTATTGCATAGAAGTGGAAACTCAAACTTTCAACAATATCAAATTATGCTCCAGAATTCCCTGGATGAATTTTCTTTCCTTCTCTATATTTCCTTTCTTTTTACAATTTTACTTTGCTTCTAAGAATAAACTTGTCTGTATCCAACATTTTTCCCTTGCGTTTCACAAACATAATCGGTAAATTTAACTGTTACGTTGCCCTTCAAAGTTAATTACTGTAATTCAGTCAGCGAATGATAATTTTAAAGTTGGATATCCTCGTCTCCTGCAGATTTTATCAAACAGTTTATTAAATCCACTTTTTTTTCAAATTCAATTTCGAAGACAGAATTTCAAAGAGGCCTTTAAAAATTACATCTGCAATTTTATTGGGGATAACCGTGTATTGTAACAGTCTACATTATAACTTTCAACTAAAGAGAACTGCTTGAGAATGCAACGGATCTGAAGCTGTCCTGCAGAAGGTTCTCCACTTCTACGCATCTCAGTTACAGACAGAAGGAAGCTGCGCTTGTAAAGTGATGCGCGTGTATGTTGCATTCTCTCTGACTAATGCACATACGCATGCACGCTATCCAGGCTGATTCGCATCACAGCCTTTTCATAGGTGACTTACTGAAAAAACTCATTATCTCTGACAATAATTGGTGGCTCATTTCGAAATTAAGAATGATAAGGATGATAGAAACAATTATTTGGATTTTTTGTAGCATACTATTTGCCAAGTTTTTTCTTCTTACGTTGTGAGGTTGGGGACAGGGATCGGGGAGGTGGGGTTGACATATGCCAAGGTTTTTTTGCCTCTTAATTGGATCATGGAGCCAAAATTATTGAAATGCGTATCTCCATTGTCACGCGCCCAAAATACACAGAACATTTCCAGCTAATTGAAAAATTCAAAACACAAAACTGGAGGGAAATTCCACGAATTCTTACAACTAGAGGCAAACCATTTCATGGTGTTGAACTTGCTAATGCAACAAGAAAATCCTTCTTCTCTATATGCACTTAATCTTAGCATATTTATTCTTCAAGGAGGTCATCTCGGCCTGAATCAAATAATTAAACAATGTGCTATTTGCAGTAAAGTAGACACAAGTAGCTAGTCAAAGTGCTTAGGTATGTCCTTAAATCGTGGGAAAAGACGTGTCGTTTTCGTGATCTAACTTTTCACACGCATATGTGTACATGATGTATTGGTCATTTTAGGAAGTATTGACAGCACGTCCTTTTCCCTTTCTTTTGCTACTTCTCTGCCTGTATTTTTGCCCATTACTGTAGACTAAACTTATCTTGATGTACATTACTTTCGTTTAAGGAACAATGTCTCTTTTACTGCCATTCTCAAAAACGTACTCATCTAAACAACTGTTTAGGTTTAGGTTAAGGTTTTTCTTTTTCCAAAATTCAATTCAATTATTAGACAAAATTTGGTTGGGTTCATATTTGGCAACCCGGAAGGATAATTATCACCGGCAGATTACGTTGCGAACGATCAACATTCCGTCTTTTAATTTAAGATCTGATAAGAGAATGAAATGTTTTAAAATGCTTCAAATATTTGAATAAAGCAACTTACTTTAATTTTAGTTAACATGCTCCTCGCGAGATAACACTGTCCGGTTCAAATCCAGAAACAATACTGATCCTTATTACTTATTACAAGTGAGTAACTTCAACTGACATGTAAACATCATGAACATTGAGGTCTATGGGTGTCAAGTCATTATCTCAGGGAAAATACCCTCTGGACCACAACAAAGCCACGTGGGAGGCTATTTGTGGTAACATTGTGGCTATTTTTAGACATACACCCCCAAGCGCGTGGTTTAGGTACTTGAAGGTATGAGATGTTTAGATGAGGGGGCGGGTATGATCACGAAATCTTGATTTGGGGTGGGGGTGGGGGGTAAGGTATAAGACATCTGGGTAGTACTCTTTTATCAGGCATATTGCACACGTGCTTTACTCGATCCCAACACCGCAAACATTATCTGTGTTGACCAGATGGTCAGCGGAAAAACAAACATATTATTATCAACATGTAAGCAAAGCCACCCCCCCCCCCCCCACTATTTTACACAGATCTATGTAAATGTAATATCTGATTGCGGTACATGACTGGAGGTGATGATCATTCATGACATGATGTTTATATGTATAAACTTATCACTCACAAAAAGAATTTTTTTTCAGGAAGACCTAAAAAACAGAATATAAACTCATCACTCACAAAAAGCACTTTTTTTCAGGAAGGCCTAAAAACAGAAAATACAACACCTGGATCAGAATCAAAGGAAAATATCTAATTTTTTTTTACAGACTCTATCACATTTTGAAGTTCATGTATGTATTTATTTCTACGTCATTGTCATTATTTGAACTGAAATTTGAAACCTAATAATCAATAGTACAATGTGTATGGGAGTATCAGTGCGTTTTCATAACCCTTAAAGCGCATGCAGTTACAGTCCAACGCCACTTCTTTAACACTGGGCTCATAGGCTTAACATTACGGCATTAGGCTTTTCTTTTTTAAGCATTTGGATTACATTCCACTGGCAGGATTTTCAAAGTGCGGCGATCGGGAAAAAAATAAAAATAAAAATTGAACTTTGCCCCTTAAAATCTAAAGTATTCATAAATGTAAATAAATTTTTGATTTTGCTGGATTAACTTTCGATGGATTGTGTCCAATGCAACCATATTTTGCTGTGCATAACATATGTCAGCTACCAAATGATTTTTTTTTTTTTTTTGAAATTCCGATTTCAAAGTGCGGCGGGAAATGTAATCCAAACAATCAAATAAAAAAGCCTTAGGGTTGGCTCGTTATGGACGGTGCGTTAAGGTTTATGAAAACGCGATGTATATTTCAAAGATTAAACGTACAATTTACTGCAACAAGAATCAAGTTGACTCGAACCCCTGTGACTGTATCATTTGTTGCATGGATGACACAAACCCGGAGAGACGGTGTGAAACGGTACAAGTTTTATTTCATTCATCTTCTAGTCTA
Organism: Haplosyllis anthogorgicola; assembly: GCA_038406195.1. Lineage (NCBI taxonomy): Eukaryota > Metazoa > Annelida > Polychaeta > Phyllodocida > Syllidae > Haplosyllis > Haplosyllis anthogorgicola. The sequence goes on along the minus strand of JBCAUI010534139.1, from coordinate 14,462 downwards.
GAGATTTCATGAATCCACTCGACTGGTTTACCACGACCTTCACTCCACAACACACAACACAAGAATCCACATCCGCCTCGCAAAACATCACAAAACCGTCAATTGTCTTTCTGACCCAGTTCTGACACATCTCTCATTGCCATAAAGTACAATGTATTGCCATCTAATTCTGCACTTACCGACCTAAATATGACACATTTTTATTCCCTTATTCAGCAGTCACAAATCCTCACGTTTTACTTTACTGCTGCAAACATTCACTTTCTTTCTGATTCATTCATCTGATGGTCATATGTGTGGATTAGAACCATAAAAGACTTTCATGACCATTTATGGTGCTGAGGGCCTCCTAACAGTTTTTTCTTGCAAGGACCATTATTACATACTGATAGGCTTTTCTGGGAAAACATTAAGTAAACATTGATGTTTAATGTACATGTATGATCTTGCAAGCCTTAAAATACACTCATGAATTTACAGGATTAAAGTTTTATTGTTACGTAAAAATATGTTCATCCATTTCACCTTTAACGCTGAAAATCACGACAGTGCCATTCTGACATAGTACCTGCGACCAGTGAATACAAGCGACAGCTCAGAATGCACCAGGTTGGACGTGGTACACACGATGTTAAACTTTCAGTAAAAGTTCAAATACTGCGGTATTGTACTCGTCTCCTTGTCTTACATTTATATTGCTTAAAACAAGTCAATTTGACAGGCGGACAATAAACTGACAGCACGCACGCACGCGTCACACACGCACCCCTATCCTCCACTTCCTAGATCGATTGTGGAGACATAATTCAGTGGATCGTTACTTCAATGCAGTCCAATTTATCATCACATTTAGAATAAAACGCAACAGTATTTGTTGCTTTTTTTTCTTCCGTTCTTTGTCAGCGTTTTGCCAGTAGATTCTGCTTTTTGGTTCCAAATTGCGTGTGATCTAATTGTTTTAATACGTAATAATATTATTAGTAACAACTGTATAGGAAAATGTAGCAAAATAGCTTTACCCCCTGTAACCAGTTATTATCAAACAATATTCTCAAAGCCTGTTGCCCTGAGTTTCTTTTTTTTTACACAGACCTTGTTTATGAAACTTTCAATCCATATGGAAAAACACAACGACTGGGGTGTTTATACCGAGTGTTTTATATCAGCTTTCACCCACATTGCTTATCGAACTCACAAAACGATCAACGCAGAACATAGCACAACATTAACTACTCAAGAAGTGACCTTTGATATTCTATGAGTACTCACAAATACTCTTTGAGTGCTGAGAAGTATAGTAGTTTCGCCACAGGTAATAAATTTTTTTGCTTTGGTTTCCGAAAATTTATTTTGTACATATTTCATGAGTTCTGATAACAGCACAGAACTTGATTACAACTGTTGATTGGTTACAAAAAACATCTGACGCTCACAAAATTATAAATCATATCGTAAAGTTGCCAACTTCAGACCATTTATTCTTATAATGATTAGACTGCGGCCAACAATTAGTATACAGCAGCACCTCCTTTGAGTGCCACCTTTTTTGAGCGATATTCTCTTTTGTGCGAAACATACCAGTATCAAATGTGTGTAATCTAAAGTCATCTTGCTGTAGTTTAAACGTCTGATGACTTCATCATTAAGAACTACGTACGGATGTTACTTTTTTCTTCTCCTTTACAACCTAAAGCTCAGATTAATTATCCATTTATAAATATATGTGTTAATTTATCTTATTATTCTATTTATATTGGATTATTTTATTTTTCCTTTATTTCTTTTTTCGCATTTAGCATTTTACTGTCTTCCTTATTCACTGCACACATAAATCCGCATCTGGCATTCAATGATTGCACAAATGCGGTAAAGCTGAATTTATGTGAGTAGATAAGCCGATTGTTTTTTACCTGTATTGCAAGGTCTGCATTGAATCACTCGGGTTCCTGATCAAGACTCTTTATTTTATACAATAAATCAGCCCCCGTTCAATGCTTTTTTACCCAAGGTTTCTATTTTTCTTCTCAAAGCCTTGTGTTTATTCTGGCACCGAAAGTCAAGGGTTTTCTGTTGGATCCGGAAATTCATTACAAGATAAGATTTGGAAAGAAAGTTTAAACTTAAAAATTTAGTATTTCCGTAAAGTTGTTTTTGTGGAAATTGTTTGATAAACTCCAAACTCAATCGTCTGGAAGGACGTCTGCGTAGCAAAAACGAATTCTTGTAGTAAAGTGTTTCCTTACATACAAAATCCCAATACAATTATTTTGTGTAACAATACCGATACAAACTTTACTTGCTCACATGCAAGTATGTTTGAAACAATACAATTCTTTCTGATCCAAGAAATAGTTGTGCGTTTCATTTTAAGACCAACTTTAACCTGGAATGAAACTGAGACGAGAAAATTTAAGAAACAAACCCACAAATCTAAAGTAATAGCATGCACACTGTCCATACTTGTATGATACTCCAAAAGTTAAAAAGCAAAAATTTGGTAAATTTTAGTTTTAAAAAATCCCATTTTCCGTGGCTATCTAATCGTCACTCTAAAATATTCTTTTAATCCTTATCCATCACTTGACAAAGAACTGTTCGGCCTAACAATGACTTCACAAAATGTCGTGGACCGTTGCACTCATGATCTCTCGAAATTATGCTAAATCTTTGAAAATTTCAAGCTTTACTGTGAAAACTTACAAGTTCTACTTACGTCATTTTCGTTGATGTGATCTGAGGTGAATCCATTGTGAGCAGGGAATCCGTTGGGCGTGCCGGAGCCGACGGGCGACTGGAGGCTCATCTGAGGGATGACGCTCTTCTACAAGCAGAAGAAAACACAAAACTGAGTGAATGAATTAATCAAGTATTACGACCATCCATTTGAGGGGTACGACATAAAAAGTCACAGGGGTGAAGTCCATTTCACTTTAATTTCTCGTATCTGGCTGAAGACTTAAAAGTCGGATGAAATCTCATGGTCATGCAAAAGTTCAGTCCAAAGGAAGTGCAAAATTTTTACTGTACTGTTGTCCTAAAATGTGAATACCCAAAAATGAACACTCCACTTCCAACAGGTTGAGTAAAACATGAGGCAGAACAGTGAACTATCTACCGTGCTTGATTCGTTGAAGACAGTGATCGAAACATTTACTGATGACACAAACTACATGCGAACTTTTAAACAAATTTGTCTGTACCTGTCTGGCAATCCTGGCCACCTCCATGGCCAACCCCCTGTGATGGTGTGAAGGGGGCCGATTCCTATGGTGCGGTCCACCCTGAGGGTGGTGTCCTTGACATCCGTGGGGAAAGGACGGGTGAGGCCTGTACCCCAGGGGAGGTGGGGACCTATACCCCGCAGGGAGAGGTAGGGGTGCCCCGTGCCCTAGCACCCTCCTCGACATGGTCAGTTTGAGTACAACGGCTACATTTACTAGATACCACAGAAGTTCATACAGAATCTCCAAGAGCATTTAAATCACCAAAACGTATTGTCAATTGCAATTGTTACTCAAAGAGCCGTCTTATGATGAAATGCACGCATTGCCTTTCCATACATGCAGGTCCTCTTGTGTTTCCAAATTTCCAGTAAAATTTATTGTACAGATAGTACAAAGTTTCACCCACTGACGATTTCACCACTTGCCGCAAGGATAAAGTCTACTACAATTTGTAATGAAATGATAATGCAACAACAATTGAATTCCTTTGCCGCAGTGTTGGAGCAAGTTGATCACTCCTGGCAGATGTATCACTCTACAGGAAATGCAAATATGCATCAAATATCCAAAATATTGAGTATTTCTCTCACAATTCTCACTTCTAGGTCAGTAGCTGTGCTTCTACTGAGGCAAACGTAACGTTTGCAAACTTTTCACATCCAGTTTTTCTCACTGATGTATTCATCTGGAAGGCAATCTGTTATGCATGCACCACCCTTTTAATCCAGACTTTGCGATTGCAACACAACAAACCTGTCTTCCTAGAAACAATATTACTCATATTATAATAGAATTATATCCACTTTAGATCTGTACTCATCATACGTAATATAATCGTGCTTTTGCGTGTAATTAATAACTGGCATTAAATCCCCTCGTCTGTTTTACACGGTGAAAAACCACAAAACTTCGCATCAAAATTTCCAGGCTTATCCAGAATGTTGTAAAAGATCAATGACCCTAGGACTGGCAAAGTGTACATTTGAGCTGCTTGCTGATAACTTTTACGAAGTCCAGTGCATGCGCAATTAACTGAAATGCACACAGATTGTAAAAAGGTAGTGAAACTGGAGCTATCTGCAGTGAGAAAGTATCGAGTCGAGGGTTATAACGATGTTTACCAACAGTTGAAACGATTTCTAGGTAAACCCTTGCTGTTACAGTCGTGGGAAGGATCCATGTGGCGGAACTTTCTTTGGACGAACACCTCTGTTTGCAAGACCAGCGGACTTGAGACATAAGTTAAATTACACAGAAAAGAACCCTACTTTTGCATGTCTGCTACCCTAATGACGATCACTTTACTTCCCAAAATTGAGTGGTCACCCAAAGGAAGGTCGACTATCTAAGACTTGATACAACTACCTTACTAATATGCTCTTGTTCCGAGTAATGGATGTCTCCATCCCCAAGTATCGTTCATTTTGTCAATTTGTCTTTAAGCAGTACTCTCCAGGAGACTTTACCATGGTGGTGGAGCCACCGTCTCCTAACAACAAAGAGGTCGGCTTACAGGTCAGATTTCTTTTTTTGTTATTGCACAATGTACATGTATAACATGAATACACCCCAGCCTTTTGACAAGTCTGAGACACCTTGTGTACGTGGAAACTTTTCCCATATTCTTCCGGTGTTTTACCTGCTCGAGTACAGCACCTGACTGAAGTTATTATGAGGTACCCCTCACAGTACATACCACATACTTGTAAAACTTGGTAGGCTGGGATCAATCACTGCGCATAAATATCCAAATCATGAGCTAATTGTTCCTCCAAGGCTACCTGCAAGCTCTAGGAATTGCCTGCAAGTTAGACTCGGCAGGACAAATGAAAACATAAACACAGTAATAAAGTGGGTTCATAAAGAGGAGCGAGTATTGCGCAGATAAATGCTGAGCAATAATAATTAATTTGATGCCTCCATTCCGTAAATTAGCACAAATTAGGACGGATACTTTTACGCACATTCAAGGACAATGCCTGAAGAACAATATGTGCATTTCCTATTTAATATTTTCAACAAAAACTCATTTCTTTCATATAGAGTTCTTTAGCATAACTTTTTGAGAAAGGCTAAAGATTTTAAATTTGATTTCTAAATGAAAACCACAACTATTCAGTGGTATCAAAAAGCACCACCCAAATGGGCCGCTACTTTCATAAATTTGGGAGGCAAATTCGGAGCAAAGATGCTCAAAGTACACATACAGTATTACATTTCATTTTTCATTACAATTTATTTTAAAATTACGAGTCGCACCACTGCTTCAAAGATGCATGGGTGGTAACTTTTTTGAGTTTGGGCGGCACTTTCATTTTATTCTGACACTCCTGACTATTGCTTTTGTAGGTTTCTTTTGAAAACTTTGCTCTAACACGGGCAAGTCAGTCCAGAGAGTTTATCTCATTCCAAGTTATGAGAAGAATTGTTTCATGATTCGAGAGCGTGGATCTGCGGTTTAAGGGATCTGGTTTTAACACCTCACAGCTTGCACCCTTCAACAACCTTTACTCCGCCTCACCTGCTCAAAACTTCAGAAAATCCGCAAAAATGAAGCTGGATTTCTCGAAGCTCAAGTGTCAAGGGATTTGGCGGGAGATTGAATCTGACAAGTAAATGTTTACCACTCCATGTGCGTATTCCGAAGTTCTGTATTGGCTGATCTTTAAGAATTGCACATCGCAGAACCCGGGGAAGCAACAAAGATGCGCCCCCTCCCCTCCACTATGCGGCTGAATATTGTTTAAACTAATTACCATTGTGGTTTTTGCCGATTTCACCTTATTTTGGGAAGAAACTTCGAGAACTCGAGATCCTACCCTGGTGTATGCTGAACTTTAATTGACAATAACCAAGAGTTTGGTTGCTTTGAAACAAGTATCATGGTCGTCAGTCCGAAATGTTACACAGCTATCTATCTGTTTTCTATCATTTCCAAATAGGCAACCTGGTAAGCCAGGATAATAACTAGATCCTGGCCCAGATTGCTCAAATACTCAATCTGTGAATGATCCCACTGATAGCCAATCAGGGATCAGCATGAGGGCGATTGGTTACCATGGCAACTAAGACACTAACACATTTTCAATTACGTCACGTGGCTCACACGTTTTACCAGACGTAAACAACCCCACGTGAGTGACCTATTTACTGAGTACTTTTGCGTCGGAGGGAAAAATCCTTTGTTTTGATGGAAAATTTGCATCATCAACATGATTAACTCCGAAAATATTTGTACTTTTATTTGGCTTGAAAATCCACACACACACAAACATGTACCTTTTTGTTTTTGTAATTTGTTGGCAGTCATGCTTGCTTGCCTTTTGTACACAACACACACAGGTGCTATTGAGGAATGACACGCATACTTTAACAAGATGTACGTAACATAATGAGACAAAAAACAAATATCACTGTCAAAGTTTAACATTGACATTTACCCCGAAGCGCAAGTCTTCTTTATGTAGGTTTATGGCATTACTTTCCCTGAACTTAAAATTATCAAGAAAATTCATAAATTTTGAACTTGTTCCGGACAGGACCAGGATTCTATCGAAACCAGATAAGAAAGTCTCCAAACTTTCCGTGGAAGTGGTCTCAATTTATTACTTGTGAAAACTACCATGTCACGTACAAATCTATTGACTTTTATACATGTATATTCGTGTGTACTTGAAGAACTGTATCTTATTTAAAGTTACATGTAGTTACTGTCAATTAACAAATTAAGCAGCGAATGTATTTTGCACGTAGATTACATGATATTAAATGCACGAAAATGAATGTAGCTTATTACTGGAAAACTACGTAAACTAATAATATTCGTGGTTTTGGTTTTAAGTGTCATTTAAGGACACTTTTAAATTCATGTATTTCTGAAGTATCATCATATCTAACAATACTTTAATATTACACCCAAAATATGCACATTCCAAAAAGAAAAAGTTCCTTTTCCATGCTCTAATTTGTAAACTCAAAAAAACTTTTCAATACTTTTTAACAAGTTCTCTCACCTGTTTTTCTGCATGATGATTTCTGTGGTCAAGTTTAACGTTGTAAAGTCTCGACATCAAAATATCAGAAGTCAGTAGAGGTTTATCCTCAATAAACCTTTGAAAAGGTCGAGGTTCCATTGTTTCAAATAAATCCAATGTTCATTTTCTAGCCGTATTTTGACTACAAACTTGTTTCATGCCTGTCTCTGTCTCTGTGACTTAGATTTGAAAAGTGTTACACTATTTCCTGTTTGAATGGCCGCCAATACCCACTACTTAGGGGGAGGCCTGGAAACTTTCACTGCTGTCAACCCTTTTAGGGGTCATTTCTTCCACCCCGTCTATTTCACTTAGCTGTAATTATTTCCTGTTTTTCTGCAGTTAAAACGATTGAAGAAAATTATTCCCCATTTTTTTAAAATTGGTTTGGGTATTGTTTAAGCAACTTCACAAGAGCATTAAATTTCATGAAATTTAACAAAATTTTACAAATATTTTTGTCAAATTGAATAGTAACAAATATGAATGAAAATAGTTTCTCCCTAATAAGTAAATTGTCATGATGTACATGTATGTTGATTTTTTTTATTACTTTTAAATTTGTGCATGGACTATCCTAAGTCCCCTCCAATTAATGAGCAATTGACAATAAATAAATATCACACTCTCTCCCACTGGCCAAAGGGTCAAGCAACAGATTTACTTAAGGGTCACTTGTGTCAATACTTCAAGGACTGTAACTATCCTATCAGCTTGTGATGAAGTGGGCATTGAAAAACATCAATGTCCCTCATCACCTTTTTAATTGAACTTGATAATCATCTAAATGCAGTGGTCACTAATAGCCTAGCCCCTCAAACTATTATCACCTTACCATGTGGGGTGATTTTTTCTTGGTCAAGCTTGCCTTGACCAAATTGACATTCAAACTAATTTTTCTTTCACCATCCAAAAACGGAAACACAAATTTTGAAGTGACCAATAATACATGAATTACAGTGCACATCGCTTAACTCGAATACGGATAAATCGTTTTTGACTTAACTCGTACCTTTTCAAATATCCCTTTTTCACATTTTTCAATAAGTTCTGTTCGATAAGTCGAACTTCTGCTTATCTCGAAATTTTTTTGACTTTTCATTGAGGTTCGAGTTAGGTGGGATGAACTGTACTGATAATGATATTTTCTCATTTTGGATAATATCATTTAATCATTTTGTATCAACATTTTGTGTCAAAATTTCCAGCCCCATACAATGCGTCATGCACGTGGTATTGGTACAGTATCGCAATCGTTTATAATGCTAATTACCCCTGCCAGCCAACATGAACCAAGAGTTTCCTCAAGTCTACTGCTCTTAGGCAATATGTCTGTGACAATATAGTGACTAAATGTATTTGAAAAACGAAATTAAGCCTTTTTGTCCATTCTTCATCTTTTTTGTAACAAAGAGGGTGGCAAAGAAATAATTGATTATACCTTATCGTATTGTGGTTTCAATAGGATGACTCAGTCTCACGAACTAAATAAAGAAATTTACCCGGTATGCAGCAACATGCACTGCCAGACATTCAAAAAAAAAAAAATGCATGCATGTTTAGCTGAAGGGTTTTCTCTGTAATTAGCGTTTCCTCAATACATATAAATTACAGACCTAAATTTACCAATAATTGAGAAACTCAGTGTAACAAAAAGCCTCAGTGATATCACTTTCAAAATACAGAGAACATTGGTAGATCCAGGGGGCACCAGAGGCGCACCGCCCCTGTACTGCCTGAAATTCATGTGGATTTTGATGATTTTTACGCAAGAAAATTGGCAAAAAGGGGGGCGCCCCAAGGTTGACGCCCACTTTAGAGAAATCCTGGATCCGCCAGTGGAGATAAACAATGAAAATTGGGAGAGGGGATAGAATAAAATTATCTCGCAAATGAATTAATCCGGGGATTATCTTACTTTACGTAGTTTCTTTTAAATATTGTAATATTTTCTCCAGCTTCCCGACATGTGCTGGAACCACATGTCAAAATCTGGATTAACACAACTCGATCTTGATTTCTTCGCAGACACACAAGTCTGAGTAATATTGGCTAAAGATCAAAGGTGAGTCAGAGATTTGCCGCCAGGTAAAGTTGCACAGGTAAATCCTCTTGTAAACACACCTACACATCCAGGTTAGTCACCTGTTGAATTTTTTTGAATAAAATGTTTCATCTCCTGGAGTGTTTCATACTGAACACTTTCAGTTTTATCAGAATCAGAGTGAAGTTTCACGTGACAAATTTAACTTTCGGAGGCGGAGAAGAGAGAGAGAGAGAGACAGACAGACAGACAGACAGACAGACAGACAGACAGACAGACAGACAGACAGACAGACAGACTAACGGACATAAATAAACTTACCCTCCTATGTTCCTCTGGATCCCTGTCCTTGGCCAGTGTGCCAAAAATCGTCGGCTGAAATATAAAAATAGAATTCAGTTATTTAAATTATGCAATTGATCTACCTTTTCTAGCTGCAGTCATGTACGACACTTAATATTCTTACCCCTAGTGCTGCATTTAATCCATTTTTAATATTCAGGCCAAACTACTGGTTTTAAATAATAAATATTTACAAATATGTGAACAATTGAAAGTAAACATTCTGAGGAATGCGAGATTTAATTCATCTTTGAATTCTAAATTTATCGATGCAAACAACAGTGAGTTTACTCATGGGTTTTTAAAATTTAGGGGGCCATGATATTTTTCTTTTTACTTTCTTCATTTTTTAACAGCATCTTCTGTGTTATTAATCCTGCCGCAAATATTCTGAACATGCGCATGTTTTAACAAACAGCGTAAATTACTTTTAATTGGTGAAACAATAGTGATTTTCCACGAAACTGGCGGAACCCCCGGGTACAAAATGATCTTTTGATCGGAATGAACCTGCTTGCTTGTTTGTTAGCGAACCGCAAGATAAAGAATTCTGATTATCATAATGTATACAGAACATTTACTATCGGACCGTATTTAGTTACTATCTCACAAAAGTGAGTAGATTTTTATAACAATGTATAAATCTTCTCAAGAGCGTAAACATGCATTATCACTTAGAAATAAACAAGTTCAAGCATATTTTGTTTTCATCTTCTTGGGGAAATTTCCCCAAGAAGTCCTTTGACACAATTTACAGACAATGACAAATTGGTCTCATTTAAGAACTCCACACTGCGTCCCGCTGTTCTTAAATTAGGAAAAAAAACAATGGTGACATTTTTTTCTAATTTCCAGTCCGCCCATAGGTCGCCCCTACATTTCTTACTAATTTTTTTCACCACGTGGCACAGGTGTTTACACTGCTCTTACACCTTCTACAACTCAATTATTTTTTAATATTTCATATAAATTTTCCTACAGCATTTTTTTCTGAAAGTAGAAGCGATCGCGCCTGACACCGCTCTGAAAATTAGAAAGAAATGTCACCATTGAAAAGTGTCCGTTTTGTGCTGAAAATTTTTCAAATAGCAACAAGGAAAGTTTGTCTCAGAGGGTAAATGTTACATTTTATTCCATTCTTACATGAAAGGGACTTTTAAAGGATATTTCCTTATAAAAATAATTTCCCAAGTACTTATGCTTTTTTTATTGGTCAAATTTCCATGTTGAACCGCTCTTATCAGTAATAGATTTGACAGTTAAATCTGAAGTGTTTTCGAAATGTAAATATTGCCAAGAATCAAAATAGGCTCCAAAGTAACATGCAACGTCAGTTTCTTGGTAAATGTTTTTCATTTCATGTTCTAACTTATCTCTTGAGTGAATATGGCACAAAAAGTTTAACATTATTCATAATTTTCGGAGGTAACGGTCCCAACTTTCGAATAACTTCCTGCAAATTTTTGGTGAATTTTATTTTGTCTACGGACGAAAATCGTCACTGACTAGAGTGTTTTCGCTTCGCAAAATTATTCGAAGATAAGACCTTTTTCAGTTCGACAATGAGAAAACGACACTGATTCGGATGTGCCTGTAACAGTCTGTTATCGCGATCGAAACTGACTCATGGGACCAACAAGTCCGCAATTTTTGCACACGTTTTCAAAATGAATCTTGAATATGAAGAATATGAAGAAATTGCATCTGAGTGTGAGACCATTTAACTACAGTTAATTTGAATTACGAAGATAAAATGAATGCAGGGCAAAAATGAACATTTTTAAATAGAAATAAAATACATTTGAACGGTTTTGGAAATGTTTACAGATACTACTGAAACCCGAGAGGCGTCACTGGAACACCTGGTGGGTAGAGTATCTTGACCTTTGCCGCATCAGACAAAAATGGGCATTTACATTAATTTTATGTCTTTGAAGAATCTCTGCTAAAGGCTACAGGGTATTGTTATGTGGTCAAAGCCATGATTGTTGTGGTTTCTTTAACACAAAAAATGCTCAATATAAGAACATATTGTAAAGTTTATAGTGCTTGTTTGTAATTTGCCCTTTTTAGTATGCATTGGGTTGTTTGAATTTTTATTGAAATTATATACCACTTTTACCTCAAGGAATGCAGAAATAAATTGATTGTAGCAATCTTCAAAAATAAAATTGCAACCCAAATTACAATCGGATATGCATTTTGATACTTTTTGATTACATTTCGTTGCCAGAATTTACAACACACAACTATTGGGGGGGGGGCTGGGTAAATAGTGGAAAGTTGTGTGGAAAGCCGTGGAAAGTTGCTTTATCACATAATTCTACTATTAATTAATTGTTTTAACATTATTGAGGAATCACTTACATTTATTTATTCCAATTGACCATCAATTGTATATTTTACTTTACTTTTATTTGTTTATTTATTTATTTATTTGGGCCTCCAACCTGGCCTGAAAGCACTCTATCTCAACCAGACACTGTCACAGAATTATCACAAATTTAAAGAAAAATAATTTTAAAAAAAGTAACCTGTGCTTCTTTCAGCTTTTCCATCATATAACTGTTTTAATTCTGTCATATTTATTGATGCATTACTCACAATATTGTGGTCCTAAGTTTATGCATGAAATTTATGCAAATTTCCAACTTGAATTACACCAAACCATTGCAAGAGTTATTGCAAATATGACACAATAAGTATGAATAAATCGTCTTTTTTTTTTTTTTAGAATTTTGTAAATCGAAATCAAGTTAATTGTTTGGATATCATTTCAGAAAGAAAGGGAAATGTATCTGTCTTGCTCAAGTCTCACCCCATTGGATGCTTACAGCTCAAACAATTTATGATTTAGTCTATTCAAATTGTGACTACACATTGCAGAAATTCATTTTAAATTACTCACAAAATGAATTTCTGCAATGTTCTCAACAAACTGAAGTTACAAATCTTGAATAAATAATATGTAAGATATGTAGAAACAACTTTCCACGGCTTTCCACACAAACTTTCCACTATTTACCCAGACCCACTATTGGGAAAAATTAGTCTCATGGCTCCATTGAGCGCGGTGCAAAAATCACAGCGCTGTGTGTTTCCAATGACATAGGATCCACCAAATGTGAATTCGTATCGGTTTTTTTTTTAAATTAAATTAAATTAAATTTTTTTTACAATTTTTCAGTCGAAACTTTCAATTTTATTGTGTTTATCTTATCTTTTTTTTTTTTTTTCAAGAAAGCCTGGCCAATTTTAAAATGTATACCCTGATTTTTTTCTGTTGGGGAGATTTATAATTTTCAACATTGGTGTAAATGTAATGAAAATAAATTTTAAAAGCCCGAAAACCAACAGAAAAAATTAAGAAGCAGTAACTTACCCTGGCCTTGGGAGTTTGTTTCACGCCAAACGCAGGTTGACTTCTCGACGACTGAAAAACACAACGTAAAATTCCAACATTAATACAACTTCTCGGTTTCTTTTTCCTTACGATACTTTTCCTTGTGGAATAAAATCCAATTTTAGTTTTGCTATTTCTACTCATTTTTATTTCTTCCTTTTCGAAATACAAAGGGGTTGTTGTCTCCTTAATTCCTTATTTTAAAATAAACTTAGGCTCAAAGAGCATTTAAAAAGATAGCTTATGTTTTTTCCCGGCGGGAGCAACTTTAAGCTTTTCTCACCTATGTGACAAAATATCAAAGTTAATTGACAAATTATCAATTACAACAGCTTAATTAATCTATTGTGGAATTAGATATGTCGATAAAAACAACTGATGAAAGGCCAGACACCTGCTGAGATCAGTAACAAATAAAGTGATGCGTTGTTTGTCCCATTTAAGATACTCATCTGTCAGACACTATGGGGTGTCAAGCTAGGGTATTGCGAAAGGATTTTTATACGAATTACAGAATAATGTAGTAGCGGATCTAGAAATATAGAGGGGGCCCAAAGACTTGAAATACTATTTCTGTAATAATTTTTGTAAATTGTTCCTAAAATCATTTCTACTGTTTGACATTTCATAAATTTGGACGGCACATTATCAATAGCAAATCTGGGCTCGGGCCCCTAAAGCACGCCCTCCCCCACAACGCCTGTTAAACATGTTTAATTCAATGTAGCCGCCATCTTGTGCCGCACAATGTCAAGGAAAATATTTCCAATAACAGCCAATTACAAAATACTTTTCAGTAATAAATAATATTTGACAAGAACACATAAAGACAAATTTGGGGAAATACTGGCACCTCAGTTTCCTTCCAACCCCTAGATTTGCTCCTGTTTGACACCCTGTAAATGAATTTAATTACCTTTATAATTGCCTACAATTGCGTAATTATTGCATGACCTATCACATGTCCTCATGACATGCCTTTCTGCTATCTAACATTCCCGCCTTCCGTTGCATGCAACATTTCAAATTACCATTAAGTTTTTCGCCTATGTAACACCCCAAGATACACCTCCTTTACACCCTCCTTTCCTGGCAGACACCTCACCCCTTTTTCGTCCTGACCCCTGGCCATATGTGTAAACACCTCCAATCACCCCTATCTATGGTCCATGTATTGTTGCGATGGAAGATTTACAAATACAAAGCTTTTCATTGTTTCCTTTGTTAGGAACTCGAGTAAAGAAAAGTTCTGTATGTAAAAAATGTGGAGCCTAAATTTTAATGTGCGCATTTTTGCCTCGACCTTTGAGTACCCACGCACGCGCGCACGTACAGACAGACAGATCATACACGCGTGGGCGCGCGCGCGCCCACACACACACCCACACAACCACACACACAGAACCACAAACACA
>JBCAUI010534128.1:0-11159 GCA_038406195.1 Haplosyllis anthogorgicola | reverse complement strand
AGATATTGAAAATCTTGTTCAACATTGTAATTCATGCCAGGAGAATATGAACAAACAACAGAAAGAACCTCTGATTCTGGCTGAGCCAACATCACCATGGTCCACCATTGCAAGTGATATTTTTGAATTTCAAGGATGCTCTTATTTGTTGGTTGTAGACAAGTTTTCAAAGTTCATCATCAGACATATGTACACTCACACTGCTGAAGAGACAGTTGCACACTTTACTTCTATTTTCAGCGAGTACAGTATTCCAAAAAAAATTAGGTGTGATCGTGGTTCAAACTATACTGCATCATTATTTCTTAACAATATGAAGGATTTAAACATCCAAGTTTCATTTTCCAGCATGTACCATCACTCCAGCAATCCAGCAGAGTGTTCTGTTCAGACTGTAAAATGCCTCATGAAGAAATGTGGAGACACTTGGCATTTAGGACTGTTGGAGTACATTTGAACCCCTGTTTCTGATCACTTAGCCTCACCAGCAGAACTTTCAAATTCACACAAATTTAAAGGTTTATTACCATGTATTGCATTTCAGAAGAACAATGACGTGGTTCAAGACGAGTTGCAGCAACGCACATTAAAGAACAAGGAGATTCATGATAAAAGCACCAAACAGCTCGATCCTTTACTTGTAGGTGCAGATGTCATGGCATTAAAAGACAATAAATGGGAATCTGGTTGTATTTTGGAACGATCTGACAGATCTTACAAAGTCCAGTTACAGTCTGGTTCGGTTGTGTCTTGTAACAGAATCGACCTCCGTTGGTCTAAAATCCCTTTCAAGATGAAAGTACAAAGGGAAATTCCTTTAAACAAGGACACAGTTAGTAATAAAATGCCTGACAAGCCTTAAACAGCACCAATTTTAAAGGAAAATATGCACAAAGAGGGTCTGAAAATATCCAAGGCCCCTGTCATTGCCATACATCATTCTACTTGTGTAAGCAAGCCACCTGATTGGCTTGATTTGTGATTAAAAACCTCAATTCCTAAGTATTTTGCCCAGATTTTTTAAATTTAACAGGTGTTTATTATAGTGTTAGTACTGTATAAAATTTTCTGCACATATGTCATCATTGTAGCTGAGTAGAATCTTTATATCCTTTCTCCAAGAACAACGCAGATCATCCACCATTTTGTTTTCTGGGAAGAAAAAGAAGCTAGAAGACTGAAGAAAGCAAGGAATTCATGTGTTTATAGACATTCAGGATCATTTGGATCCTTGGACAATAATGGTAAATCGTACCGTTTGCATTATCAATGTGCAAAGTATATATGTTCGAGAAAATCAGTGCATCTAGAATTAAGAATGCCCACAACAGGAATCCATTTTTGTATTACATCTTTGTTATCTTTATTTTAGAATTTGTCAACTCACAATCAGCTATGTAAATGTACATACATGTACCGGTGATCATTGTTTAATTATGAAATGTGCACGCTATAATTATGCATTGTCTGTATCACTTGAAGTCGTGAATTCAATAATTCGACTAATTTTACTTATATTTATTTAGCCTTACACCATTCAGTATCAAGTTCTCATTGTCAACCGTGTCCGTATGCTGACATGTCCATATGTTTGTTTAAAACTGAGTTTTGCGACCATTTACATCTCCTTGTTTGAACATCATTGTTTGCATTGATTTTGTATTAGAATAACATTCTTTTCTTATTTAAAAGGGGAGATGTAGCATTTCTAACGTTCTGTTTTGATGAGAACTCCCTCATTGTAACCCCATGGGAAAACCCCAGGCGGGTGTTGTTGTTGGGTTCGAGCATGCCACAATGGCGGTGCTAATAAAGCTTAAGGTTAAAACCAAGACTTTGTCTCCTTCACGCTTGAAGAATTATTACAGCAAGTCCAACATATTATCACACACTTCACTTTTAATAGCAAAAATAACGAATTTCTTCAATGGATTCAGTGTATTTATAGTCCGTTCTGGACCACGACAGCCCCTTACTGAGCGGTGTTTTGTTTTATGCAGATTTACAAAAAAAAGTCGCTTGCCAAGTGGTATTTTGACAAAAGGACCCTTGTTAAGTGGTTATCCCTTTTATTGTAGTACAGTCTGTACTTTAGATACACACATTATTAGTCTATCACGCTTTGCGTCGATAGACTATTGTGACCCAGGAGCTTAAAACTGAGAGATGGTAGTGCATAAAGGTCACTGCAGACAAACACAGACACCTCCCCTCCCCGATGGCTCCCAAAGACATCCCATAATTCCTTTATAATGAGGTAAAAAAAAAAAATTCTCCATGATTCTTTGCAAATTGTAGAGAGTGCCTTGGTTTGAGCACCACTGCTGCCTGTCACCCTCCGGTTGCATGAGGGATGTCTGGAACGCCATCTCCATGCTTATATAGTGTACACCTCTATTTGGAAAAGGCAGGTGTAGCACCAGATGTGGCCTACAGATCACTGCACAGAGTGCAGGTGAGAGATCCACCCTGGCTTTAAAACCCATGGGGAAGGTCACACCAAGTCCAAAACAGGGATAATCAGCGGCCCCACAAATGGACCCTGGTGCAACAAAAATTAAGAACAGTAGGGTACAAACTGTAACGTGTATTTATTGCCTGTCATGTGCTGCCACAATTGTGGGAGACACAAAACGCCTATGCGTTACCATTGCAGTTCAGCACACCAACACATAGCTGTAAATATAAATTCGCTCTTTGTATGTTACCCTTTGCACCCTACTGCAAAAAATACATTGTGTTTTATACAAAAGACCCTTGCTGAGTGTTATTCCGTGTTTTACAGTACCGTTTGGAGACGTTTAACGAGTGGCGCGGAACGGGCTGGACGACCTGCGCGTATTACGGAGACAGGGTGGACGGACCTGAGAACGGCACGACCCCCTCCGGCTGGGACATAGAGATACTACCGGACGAGCCCTTCACCAACCACGTCAAGACTTACGAGATGCCACACACAGCTAGTGTATCTGTAAGTATCTATTACTAGTACCAATTTTACATCTGCACACAGCTAGTGAATCTGTAAGTATCTGCTGCCAGTACCAATTTTACATCACACAGCTAGTGTATCTGCATGTAAGTATCTATTGTCAGTGCCAATTTTACTGTACACAGCTAGTGTATCGGTAAATGTCAAGTACCAATATCAAGTGCCAGTACCAATTTACTGTACGCAGCTAGTGTATCGGTAAATGTCTACTGCCAGTGCCAATTTCTTATCATGAGACAATACAGAACCAGTTTGTCAGTAAATAACTAGGCCACTACCAATTTTACATCCTGCAGCAAGTATGCCAGCAGATAACTCTTGCCAGTACCAATTTTACATTACACACACCAATTGTGTTCGTAAGTTAGATTTCTTTTACTCCCGCCAGTCCCATTTTCACATTGCAAGATTCGACTCACAACGCCCCTATTGTTTGTGTTGCAGATGTGTCACAAGTGTCAGGGTTCTCTAAACGTGAAACCCCTATTGTTTGTGTTGTAGATCACAAGTGTCAGGGTTCTTATAACCTGACATCCCTATTGTTTGTGTTGTAGATGTGTCACAAGTGCCAGGGATCTCTAAACGTGACACCCCTATCGTTTGTGTTGTGGATGTGTCACAAGTGTGGGGGCTCTCTGAATGTGACACCCCTATTTTTTTGCTGTAAATCACAGCCTCACCAGACCAAGGTGTAAAATTGGTACCAGCCCTATGGGGGATGGCAGAGATGGGGCCATGTGGAGCGACACCTGATCGCAACACCACAAGATGATAGTTCACTTGGGGGATTCTTGCACCAAGGTTGGGGCAAGTTCTCAGGCGAGTTCCTGGATGGGAAGTTAAAAGTTGTAAACCGCAGTCGATATACATAATGTATTAGACCAGCGGTACATCAAGAGTAAATTAACTTCAACTTTGTGTTGTAGATGTGTCACAAGTGCGGGGGTTCAGGGAGTGAGAAGTGCCGTCACTGCGCGGGGACGGGCACCAAGACGTGCGACTCCTGCATGGGGAGGGGCACGAAGAAAGAGCGAGTCCAGCGCGGAGAGGAGTACGTCTACGAGGAGAGGAAGTGCTCCAGCTGTCATAACGGCATGAGGAGGTCTGTACCTCAAGGTCACTCTGGGTAGATTCAAGGTCAGATGAAGTATCTCAGGATCAAACTGTAATAGTGTCAATATATCAAGGTTAATTAAAGGTCAAAAAATGGCATAAGGAGGTTGGGATCTCAAGGTCTCCTCAAGGTCTACAAAAGTTTAAGATGTAGTCAATTCAAGAAGAAGCTTCGGTAGTAAGATGAAGAGATCATGATGTCAAGGTCAACCGAAGGTCAATGTGTGATCATGGGATGAGAATGTAAGGAATATCATTTTAAGCTCTACTTATGCTTCTTGCGTTTGAAATTGTAAATTGACAAAAAAAGTTTTACATTGACTCATTTATCATTGTTACAACCATCTTTGTTTCTCTCACAGATGCAGTTGGTGTGGTGGTCGGGGCAACAGCACGTGTTCCAACTGCTCAGGTCAGGGTCAAGTCAAACGGTTCCTCCAGCTCTTCGTCAAATTGTAAGTCTCCACTATCTGACAGAATTATTTCAAATCATTACAGTACAGGTTTCCAAAGAGGGGAACTGTAATACATCTGGGCTTGCAATAGATTGAGCCCGATAACTGTTGCTGCAGCAGGATTGGATTGTACATGCGCGGTCACCTGCAGCTACCATTGGCGGATCCAGTATTTCCCGTACGGGGGGCGCCCAGCCCGTAGGGGGGGGGGTGCACCAACCCAATTTTCACCTATTTTCGCCCAAATATCGAGAAAAACTGCATGAAAATGAAGAACATTTTGGCCATGGGGGGGCACGTGCTTCCTGCACCCCCCCAAATCCGCCAATGGCTACAATAGCTGTTAGCCTATCAGCCAATCAGATGCAAGCTTACCCAAGCTGTTAACAATAAACAACTTCAATTTGAATTTAGTTTAGATTGAGACTTCCATTGAGCATTATGTAATATGTGTGCAAGAAATAATGTATAATCTTATCTCGGTTTAAGCAAACCAATTGCTCTTGTTATTTATCCGGATCAAGCTAATAACAAGCTAAACAGCAACAACCGCAAGATAAAGCTCGATACCTCATATAAATAATCGCATTTCATTGGCGGATCCAATGTTGGCCAATGTTGCAAATCATCAAATTACTATTAATTTTAACGTCCCACAACAATTTAATTTCCCAGGAATTTCATGCTGAGCTATTGAAATTCTAATGAAATAAAATTGATAGAAATTTAACAATCTTCACGCACAAATTTTCGTGCAAAAATGACCAAAAACTGCATAAGAATTGTCAATAAGAAGAATCACGTTGCTAAGTAACACTGAAAGGACGCAGAACAGATCACGAAATTACAATCAAGAGTTTACACCCGCAGGAATTAAACTGACAAAGCTCAACATGAAATTCAGTTATTGTTGGGCGCTAAACTTAAAGGAAGAGCTATCTTTGAAGTAAATTAATTGTATGTCGAATGACAGAGTATTGTGGTCTTCAGTCAAAGAAAACACAGAATCCGAAAATGAGGTTCATCCCACATTCCACTTGCCTACGCCAAGACGTAGTACCAAGAAATAGTTCTGTTACCATGACATTGTTTCCTTTGGTAACATTGTGACGTCATTCGACAGACACACGACATTACTTTTGACGTAACGGCTCCAGTCCATTTCTGAAATGGAAATTAATTTTTTCCATTTCAGTTCTAACTCGGTGAAGGATTACAGGCACAACGACCCATCGTTCCCGGACGCGTTGGTTCAGGCTGGTGAGGGAGATGTGCTGTTTCAGGAGACGGGCATGCAGGTACTGTCTCTGTTTGACCTTCATATGACCTTGAGTTGTAGATCTTAGTTTGACCTGATACAGTGACCACCTGATTCCACATTTTCTATTCATGTAAACTTGATATAAAATTTAGATTTCATTTTCATTCCAGATGACCTGGATGTCACACTGGCCCATATCACTGCTTAAACCGAATATAACCTTCAGACCGCGTCATGACAATTTGACCTTTAGATGACCTTAATGTGCAATTAATCTTTAGTCTTTAAGTGAATTTTAGCAATAAAAGAGTTCTGGTTTAATGAAGATTAACATATGACAATTTTATCATTCCCCTGTAGGTTGAACCCGTAAAACACTTTCCTCAGCCTGAAATCAACAAGGCATCACAGGATCTGATAGCTGCGTACAACAGGGAGAGATTCCATCAGGACAGGGAGAGTGAGAGACAACTAGGCCAGGTAGGTGCGAGAGAGAGAGAGAGAGAGAGAGAGAGACAGACAGACAGACAGACAGACAGACAGACAGGCAGACAGACATACAGACAGACACACACACAGGGGACAGAGAGAGGAGAGAGAGGGGAGGACAGAGACAGACAGACAGTCAGATAGAAGCCAAGAGAGATGGACAGAGATGAACAGAAGCACAGACAGAAAGAGAAGGGGAGAGAAAGGATTGGGAGAGAAAGAGAGAGATGGAGAGAAGAGAGAGTTCTTGCGACATTTTAGGGGATATAGTTGTTTAGTTTTTGTTTTCTGAACCTTGTAATGTGCTTGTACATAATACCCGAGATACATTACTTCAATTGCATCCCGATCTAATAGATACGTATCGAGAACTAGATTACGAACACAGTTACGCATGCTTTCCACCTTATCCAGAACCATTTTGAGCCCATTGTGAATCCCTTTGTGAGTCCCTTGAAGCACCTTTTTGTGAGCTCTTTGTGAACCCCTTTTGTGAGTCCTTTATGAGCCCCTTTATGAGTCCCTTAAAGCATCTTTTTGTGAACCCTTTGTGAACCCCTTTTTTAACCCTTTTTGTGAGTTCTTTGTGAAACCATTTTGTGAACCCTTTTTTGTGAGTTCTTTGTGAAACTATTTTATGGGCCCTTTGTGAACTCCTTTGTGAGTCCCTTGAAGCACTTTTTTGTGAATCTCATTGTGAGTCCATTGAAACACCATTTTGTGAGTCCTTTGTGAACCCCTTTTGTGAGTCCTTTGTGAACCCCTTTGTGAGTCCCTTAAAACACCTTTATGTGAGCCCTTTGTGAACCCTGTTTTGTGAGTTCTTTGTAAGTCCCTTGAAGCACATTTTTGTGAGTCCTTTGTGAACCCTTTGTGGGACCACTTTTTGTGAGTCCTCTGTGAACCCTTTTGTGAACCCTTTTTTGTGAGTCCTTTTTATAACCATTTCTGAATCCTTTGAAGTACCTTTTTGTGAGCCCTTTGTGAACCTCATTTTGTGAGTCTCTTAAAACACCCTTCTGTGAGCCCTTTATGAGTCTTTTGAAACACCTTTTAGCAAGCCCCTTTGTGAACCCTCTCTTGTGAGTCTTAAAGCATCATTTTTGGAGGCCTTCTGGACCCCTTCTGTGAGTCCTTTGTGAACCCTGTTTTGCGAGTTCTTTTTGAACCCCTTTGTGAGTCCCTTGAAGCACATTTTTTGTGAGTCCTTTGTAAACCCTTAGTGGGACCACTTTTTGTGAGTCCTCTGTGAACCCCTTTTGTGAACCTTTTTTTGTGAGTCCTTTTTAAAACCATTTTGTGAGCCCTTTGTGAATCCTTTGAAGTACCTTTTTGTGAGTGCTTTGTGGATCTCATTTTGTCAGTCTCTTGAAACACCTTTCTGTGAGCCCTTTGTGAGTCTTTTGAAATACCTTTTAGTGAGCCCTTTGTGAACCCTGTCTTGTGAGTCTTGAAGCACCATTTTGTGAGTCCCTCTGGACCCCTTCTGTGAGTCCTTTGTGAGCCCTTTAAAGCACATTTTTATTAGTCCTCTGTGAACCCCATTTTTTTGAGTCTCTTGAAGCACTTTTTGTGAGTCTGTGAATCCCTTCTGTGAGCCCCATGAAGCATCTTTTTGTAAGCTCTTTGTGAACCCTTTTTGTCAATGGAGGCCTTTCATTTGGGGCCCAAATGAAGCACCTCTCTATTGTTGTGCACTCATGCATGGCATGGAAGACAATAGGTAAATATCTGTATCTTTGAGCCTGATGATTACTTAGCTTTCCCAACCAAGGTGGAAAGCAATAATATTTCTGGTATATTTACTAACCCTCATGCGCCTTTCCTCTTCGGAAAATGACTACAATTATTTTGCACGAACTGAATGGTTTTCTTGAACACAGTTTTAGAGCAATTCTTTTGGTAAACTGAAATTAAAATGCTGAAAATATTTCTGTCAGTATTTCAGCTCCTGAAATTTTTATCAATTTGGAAACGTTCAGAACAAAGGAGAAAACAAAAGAATTTCCCATCGTGCTTGAATGTGTCATTGTTCCAAAACTGCTTTCATCAGGGGGTGGGATCGGATCGGGATTTGTTCGCCTGATTAGGACTTATTCGACACACAAATCATGAGCCCCATTGCCTTCCATTGGAAAAAATGTCAAATTTTGACACAGTTCTGTAGCTAAATGTAAGCATGCAGAGACCTGTTTTATGTTTCAGTCGGATCTGTGTACAGGCATCATAGATCCGACTGAAACACAATACAGGTCACAAATCATAGTCCACCTGTCGAATAAGTCCTAATCAGGCGAACAAATCCCGATCCAATCCCACCCCCTGTCATCCTCTGATTTCAAAAGCAGCCAACCACACGTTTTTGCACTTAAAACAAAAAATTTGAAAAAGAATGTCTTTCGCAATAAAAACCACCCAACCTTCAGTCATTTCCAAATTTCTAGATGAATCCAGAAGACAATGCTCCCTGTTCTTAAATATAGCATTTTCAACTTGGCAGGCGATGTAACCATATTAAAAACACACCAGATTCTCAAATTCCAGTCAATTTGAAAACATCAGATCAACATCAACATAAAATTCAATTGTTGCGTGGCGCTGAACTTTTCATAGGAATTTCATGATCTGATGAAACAAAAGAATTTCATGCTGTGCTTTTGATATGCTATTGCTCCAAAACTGACAGGAATTTCATCCTCTGACACCAACTTACCTACTGATGATCGGGTATTATGTATTTCAGAGGCACAGTGTCCGTGGCGTTCCCGTGACGGGCGTGCGATACCAGTACAACGGTATACCCCGCAGGTACTGGGTATACGGCAAGGAACACAGGGTATACTGTCCGGACTACCCTGTAGGGGGTTGTGCCACTTTCTGTGTAACCTGTAGCAACACCTTTGAGGAGTATGGGTGTACTATACTATAAAAGAGGGTGTACTCTACACCCAGGGTACAGGAGAACAGGGTGTACTCTCCAGGTCATACCTTATGGATGACAATACTAGGATAATAATAAATCGAAAACATTCTTCAATCTATATGATACTTAACTAAGACGTATTATTTTCCCGCCAAATGTGACTTTCATGTCACTTGCTGTGTGCCGGGAAACCGTGATGCCTTTGCTAAAGATACATTTTAGAATCTTTGACTTGACTTCGTGTGGTTTAGAGATTACAATTGAGTTGAATTGAATCCAGTGTAGAAACCAAACAATATGTCACAATAGAATATCTAAAGTAAATCAACCTATTGTTAGGTTGCATAACAGGGCACAAAGAATTATGAGAAAGTGATATATCGGGGTTTTTTTTGCAAGAAAACAGTACTCTCTCTTTGAGTTTCGTAGTGTCGTTGAGTGTCATAGCACAGGCTGCAATCATTTCTTTCATCAACATCGCAGCTCGTTTTCATAAACTTGATGCAAATTGATGCATTAAGCATGGTGTTATGTTGGTTTACAACGTAATGCTATCCCGTGGGTGTTACGTCATAAACCAACGTAACGCATAACGCAACCTTGTAGTGTTAAAGAATAGGCGTTAAGTTTATGAAAACGAGCTGACAGCTTAGAAACGATGGACTCAATTCTCAACTCAATTCCACTCTAACCTCAAAACAACGACGGGGGCAGTGTAACGTCGTTTGCATCACTTAAGTCTACGTTAGGGTTACTCAATTCTCACTGTGATATAAAGCTGACACCGTTGTTGACTGAAACCAATTCTGTGAGGAGCGATACACATCTTTTCTTGCATAGTCTATACGTTGCAATGTGTTTATTACTATTGGAGGCAAAGTAAGTTGTTTGTATTGTTTCCGCTTTTTGTGTTTCCTAAAGAAAATAAAAATATATATATATTTCAAACAGGATCAACAGAATTGATTATTTGAGTTAGATGGGAAACATGCAGTGGGTGTGCCTGTGTGAGTGAGTGATTGTGTGTGTGTGTGTGTGTGTGTGTGTGAGTGAGTGTGTGTGAGTGTGTGAGTGTACATGTATGCGTGTGTGTGAGTACATGTGTGCATGTGTGTGTGTGTGCATATATGTCTTGGTTAAATAATGTTTTTATCCTCCTAAACAGGGCTGGTACCAATTTTACACCTTGAAAAATTAAGGTTGAGACACCGCCCAATGTCTCAACCCACCATCCGGGTTGGCTGCACGGCAGTACTTTGTACATGAATAAAACATTTCTTCAATTTGATAACGCTTGGAAACAAATTAATTCCACGCTGTGCTATTCACAGAAATACAGGCACAACGTGAAATTCTATAATTCCAAAAGTAATAGTACCGCTGTGTACTGTATGTCATTGTAGCGACACAGTATCCGAGGCGTACCCGTGACGAACGTACGCTACCGCTATGAGGGGATCCCGCGGAACTACTGGGTTTACGGCAAGCAGCGACGGGTGCACTGTCCCGACTACCCGCAGGGAGCCTGCATGCGCTGCTGCGCCCGTCTGGGTATGTTACATTACAGTACAACACTACTAAAAAATCTTGTTGAACATCGTGTGACCTTGGTTTTAAAGCCAGGGTGAATCTCTCGCCTGCACTTTTACTTGCTTGGGCGCCGTGATCCCAAGCGTCACGTCTGCTGTGACACCTGCATTTTCCACCAATAGTGGTACACACTGTGTCAACATGTATAAAACAGGCTCCCTTCCAGACATCCCTCATGCCAGCAGAGGAGGGCAGGCAGCAGTGGGGCTCCGTTACAAAATACCCCAGATATTTGTCTCTCTAAGGGGATTTCACACTAAAGATGCCGCCCTCTATGCATGCTCCATAGGCCATCAATGGGGATTCTCGATTTGCGACAGATATTAGGACCGCGCT
>JBCAUI010534117.1:0-11160 GCA_038406195.1 Haplosyllis anthogorgicola | reverse complement strand
TTGTGATATTGTGACCTAAATTGCCTTAAGTATTTTGGTAATGCCAAATGAGCTCAGGTCCATCTGGACCTATTTTTTTAATCATTTGGATTACATTGCATGGTCAGGATTTTCAAAGTGTGGCGATTGGAAAAAAAATGAACTTGGTCTTACAAAGGCCAAACTGTTCATAAAATAAACAAAAATTAATATTTTTCTTGATCAACTTCCAACAGATTGACTTCCAACAGCTCCAAGACTACCATATTTTGCCATGCATAATGTGTTTCATATGCCACTTGAGTTGTTGTTGTTTTTTTAATCTTAATTTCAAAGTGTGTCGGGTAATGTAATCCAAACAATTAAATTAAACAAGCCTTACATTGGAGGTATAAATTTCTAATGAAAAAGTTGTGCACATATGTGTGTTACATCCTGTAGGGTCATAGGACATACTACAAAGATGGTATGCGCACTGTTGCCAATTTGTGGAATAGACCCGTACACTGCAGAAACCTGTACGCCCACTGGGTACTGCAAGCGGCAGATTTCACCGTGCATGTACTATTTGCCATCTTGTAATAACCATCACGTTCACATAACACTGTAGTAGATCACTCACTGATTGATTCTATGGTTGTTTCTTAACAGATCTAACAATGCCTGGTTATTTCGGTAGTCACGGGCACCGCAGTTCCAAGTGTCTCTCGAGGCAAGGTTCGGTGGACTATTACCCCATGGCCTACCCCTCCTATCAGCGGACAGAGTCCATGGATTCCACGGCCTCCTCGGGCTATTCGCCTGACGGGAGAGACGGAGAGCGGTTCAGCTATAATGTGCCAACCATACAGAAAGGTCAGCGCCGACCCCGCTGATGATGATGATGATGCTGTGCACTTCTTGATCGACTTGGCTTGTAGCAAATATTCTTAAACGTACTTGGAAATCATCAATGGGTTTATTTTAGTGGCAGGACCATAATTACTGTTTGTGAACAGTGATTGTTCTGGAGGGGACTGTGCAAGGCAGGGCACAACATACACACGCAACTTCTTTTTGGGGTCTTGCTCCTATTTTGATCGAAACGTAAGAAAAAACCCCTACAATTCTGGTTTGGAGTTGGGCTGGCTCCCATGGTTCTGCCACTGGACTCGCCAGACTGTTCGAAATCTGAGAGATCAATAAGGATACATGTACAGCGAACTTCTTACTTACAGTCACTCGTTTTCTTAATCGTGAAACGGCTATGGATTAGAGCTTGCCGATCTTGTAAACTTTTCAACAGGATGGCTGTAAATGAGGAAGATCACTGTAATTTTCAGAATTAGCCAAAATTTCTTTTGAATCTTTATCCACGTCGTGGTGACTCAGTTCTAAAGAGTAATTTCCAAGTACCAATGATTAAATTGCTCAAAAGTCAGACAACTGAATTTGTTTCTGCCGAACACAATTTTACACTACACAATTTTGCGTTTTTTGCTTCAAAATACTTGTTTTGACTTTTGAGCCATTTAATTATCCACCCTTTACATGGTGGTAGGTCAAAGCTTGTGTCAAACTGCCAACTTACTTTTCAGGTCATTTCTTTAGGCACACGTATTGGTATTCGAAGATCTGGAATTTCACTCTGCAAAAAATGATGACCTAGACCTTCCAAAATCAATCCATATGAATTTTGTAGAATTCTCATCTTATTTTCTTGGACGACATCTCCTCTGTAAACTTGCAATACCTTTTCTATCTAATGTTCCATGATCTGTTTTATTTTTCAAAGTTTACCAAAGTTAAATTGTCAAAAGCCAGTGTGGTGTGAACTGAAGTGAGGGAGTTTTCCTAAAAAGCAAGGTTTTGTCATAAGAACTGTACTTGCGCCCAAGTTGGCAGTGTGCTTAATTCAGTTAGTTATTAAACTAAACAATTTAACATTTAAAATTAATTTTTAGGCGCTGATGCTTGTAGTTGTAGTATTACATAACATACAATAAGCTGTTCATGTTATGAAAATACTTATATTAAATAACATTGAACAACGTTATCTGTTCCGACTGGTCCTTCAGTATTTTGGCTGTAACGTGGTATTGAAAACAACTGATCTATTTTTTTGTGTTCGAAATTTTACATCCAAAACTTGTCAGCGAAACAGTGATAGTTATGATTATTTGGATAGTATGTAATGAAGTCCACTGGGATAAAGTTAAATTTTAGCGTTTTGGACACCTTCGTTGTTACGTGAGAGTGGACTGCAAAAAAGTTTGGTGTTGTTTTAATTACTTAAATTTTATTTCTAGGTCCACTCTTTAGAGTACTGCAAGAAGGTGTTGTCAGTCTTTTGCTTCTTCCCTTTTTAAACCACATTTTGTTTTCAGCGAAGTGGCATACTCGACCTTGTCCAGCCATAGACAGTTGCGAAATCGTAGGCGAACCCCAACCTGTAGATTAGTCTAATTTAAATGTCCTGTAAAAGGCAAACCAAATAGTGCATTGCTTGACACGTGATGTAGTGCAGCATTCGGGAGATCTAGTTGGGGGGCTGATCCATTTGTGTTGCCATAAAATAAATAACAACACAGAACCATTTGGAAGATGCGCTGGTTTAGCCCCAACTGGATCCACCACAGCTAGATTTATACACGTTTAATATTAATAATGATATTCCTCTACAGTTTGTGATTTGTTTCCATGGAAAACTAACAAACGTGACAATTTTAACCATTGCACTTAAAGATGCGCATAAAACAGTAATTGTTTAAACTTCCGGAGATAAATCTTAAAATTTTATTTGAATGATGTAAATTTTCTGTTGAACGTTGAAAAATATTTATGAAAACTATCTAACAGTAAGTAAATTCTGATTTTCCCGTTAAATATAGATTTGCTCTCGCCTAGTAGTACCTTGGGAGGTAAGAAACAATGCATCTCGAATTGCGTGAATTTGTCTTAAAAAAGGAGTGTGCATAATTTATTTTTGCCATTTTGTCGCAGTTTATTTTTCGCAGGAATTTCTATGTAGCTTCAACGTTTACGTGTACACGTTTATTGGAATGCAAAGTATGCAAAAGGGAAAATCCGGTGAAATTGCATTCGAGCTTACTTCAGTTGTTGAAAAAAATCTGCAGTGTCGTATTTATCAAAGACTCATTTATTTTACACCCCACAGATCCAATAAAATGTTGAATATAATCTACCTTACAAGATTTCACCTCAATGCCATGAAATTCCATTAAATTCTATCAAATACTAACTGTCTGGTACCATTCAATTGATACCATTCAATGTTTGCACCAGTACTTAAAAAATTCAAACTTAAACAATTTTTGTTTTAACTACAAGCCAGCAAAAAAACAACAACACATGCATGCTTTATTCCTTGCTTTAGTTTCAATCCATACTTGTATAAATTTTTACTCTGTAAGGCTTTGATAACACAGAAATGGAAGAGAGTTGAAAAGAGTAACCTATTTTACAATATTGTGTTTTCTTGATTTAATTAAAATGCACATTATCTTAATAAATGTATTTATCTTTGTTAAGATCTCGTTTCAACGGGATATTTTGAACAGGATATTTTGCTTTTCTCTATGGTATTATGATTTGTAAAACAATTAAAAGCATGTATGTTTTTTAATGATTGGATAACCCAAAGACTTTTCACTGATTTCTTACAAAAATGTTTAAGATACTTTTAGTTTGTTTTGTTCGGCCTAAAGGTACAATTTGTAGCAATTTCAACGTTTACATGCGCACTGTCGCAACGGATTGTTTATTGAAGAAACGAAAAAGAAACTAATGTAGTAATGCATGTATACTTTCAGACATCGCCAGCCATTCTTCGGGAAGTTCACCGGGTAGCTCGATGCCAGCAAGTCCTATAGGGCCAGGACCATCTCAGGGCAATTTATTTCAGGCACCACAGGTATGTTTTGGTCTACGCTAACAATTGCGACGTTTACAAATGATGAACGTTCAGAGGAAAACAAATTTTGTATGTGAACGTGAGATAGTTTTACGTGTATTTTGCCAACAAATTTTGACGTTCATGTATACTGTCTAGGTATGGCACCAGCATACATGGCCTTCACCCCCTGCACCCCCTTACCAGCCTAACGGTCAGCCTTCACCTTACCCGCTGCCAAGGCCCAGGCCTATGAATATGCATTATCTAAGGGTCACATCCTTGACCTAGATTCTGCCCAATATATAATAGCCCTCTGCCCGAGTTCAGGCAGTGCACACTAGACCATCCCCATGCATGTATCATGTGGTAATAAACGTAGAGTCATTGTAACGCCTCGGGTTCTTGTTACATGTCCAACACGTAGCATAACCCCACAACATATACGGATGTTTGTACAATTACTATTGCTAAATTGCTAAATATGCTTATAAAGAAAGAGATACCACACAGGAGAACCTGTCTTGAGTGGCACCTGTTGGGGTGACATTTTACATGAATCCTTAATAGTCATGTTATTTTACCTGTCTTGAACGGCATTCCTGTCTTTTACGACATTCTAGTGGTGGCAAAGTGGGACACTGTTCAAGACAGATTTTATAGTACTTAACTGAAAAGCATGGGTACTATGGGTGAGCTCTGCTGTGCAAGCTTAGCGATCTTCTATCCTCTGTAGAACCAGCTTGCGAAGTGAACTAATCTAACGTTAAGTTGCTCTATGTTTCTGCAGGAGAATGACCATTACCCACATCTCAAGGGCTCAGAACAAACGGAAACGAACTTGCTCAGTTACAGCAGTGAGCAGTTTGAGGGTGTCGATACGAAAGAGCTGATCGCGCAACTCAAGGACGTAGAAACGTTACACGAACAAGCGGACATTATTCACTTTCTCTTCATTACAAAGTGAGTAAAGTATCTTACGAAGATAGAATGGCGATGCCTTGTTCTGTAGTGTTAATTGCAGTGTTATCTGGAAAATTGGATATGTTTTGCAGGTGAAAAAAAATTAATAACAGCATAAATGATGCCATCCGGTGCATTTGCTGATATTTGTAAGTGTATTTTTAGATGTCGCAGAAGTGTCAGGATTCCAGAAAAATGTCTCATGCTCAATACTTAGCTGCCCGATCAGGCAGCATTAGCCCAGTGCCTCCTATGTTATGTTGTTGAACTGTTTTACAGAGGTCCGGACTTTGATACGATGATGGAAGGACGGAAGGGAACGACAATCAGAGACCTGTTGGTTGAGCTGTACGACAAGGCGGGACATCTGAAGCAGTGGTGGCTTGTTAGGCATACAGCGGGTGTGATATAAATGTTATTAGTGTCATACGACACCTTATGTGCGTATGCTAATACAGTAGAACCTGCTTTGAAGGACTACCCTTATCCACAACGTAAATTGCCGTAAATGACAGGTGGCCTCACAAAGCAGTGATGATTGTAATGAGTTATCTATGTGATAAAACAAGAAACAAATCCATATATTGTCCATAAATGCC
Source organism: Haplosyllis anthogorgicola (assembly GCA_038406195.1). Lineage (NCBI taxonomy): Eukaryota > Metazoa > Annelida > Polychaeta > Phyllodocida > Syllidae > Haplosyllis > Haplosyllis anthogorgicola. Next base: position 5,727 of record JBCAUI010534117.1, on the reverse strand, counting down.
ATGTGGCCGCTCAAAGCAGTGGCTTGTTAAAGCAGGTTCCACTGTACCTATGAATGACAAGTCATTTTGTTTGAGCAAACTGCAAAAGAGTCTATCTCTCCCTTTCGTGATTGATTCTTGTGAACAGTTTTAAAATGCAACATTCTTGCTTTAAAGTGTTACGGACTGTTAAGATTTTTTAACTTAGATGTGTGCAGAACATCAGTTTATTTCTTAAGTACTTTCATTTTATTCGTGTTTCGGAAGTAGACTAGAACAATACAAGAATATGCCTGGTGGCATCTCTCAATTGTGTGGTATTTCAGCAGCTTTTAGAGATACATAAAAATGATCGGTTGTTTCTTTGCTAATGTTAGGAATGTTGAAGAAGAAAGTGGAAGATCTGGCGAAAGCGGCAACAGATATCTTGGTTCGACAGAAGCAGTTGGCAGTGGGACTCCCTCCCGAGCCAAGAGAGAAGATCATTACCAGGTAAACGTGACAGATCAGTGGACTTAGAAGTGAGAACAAAAGTAATGGTGGATATCTCGTTTTAGCAACAGTGAGATTTAGCAAATGATTGATACAGCAAACCGTGAGCATGTACAGGAGATTTACGGATGGTTATGGATTTTGATGTATAATAGAACTTGTCTTGAGTGACATCCTGCCATTTACGACACTTTTTACTGCATGCAATATTAAAACTAGTTTAAGTGACCCTGTCTTGGGCGACACCCTGCCTTTTACGACACTTTTGGGAGAGAAAAGTTAGTTGTCACTCGAGACAGGTTTTACTCCACATATTTTCATACATTTGTTGCTGGTAAAGATGTCAAATGGTAGTATTGCATAACAAGCATGGTGCATATTCTATAGAAATATAGATAAATGAATTACATGTAAATGTTTTCCATTATTTAGACCATTACCTCCAGATGATTTAGCAGCGATCATACACGAGGCTTGTGGGGACGACAGCAGTACCGCCATGTTGACACAGGTCAGTTCGTAAATTAGTTACCACAATGCGAAAAGTTTTTCTCCATGAAGCCTTTCATATATTTCTAAACCTCAGTTTTTCATTTGCAGGAAATTCTGGTGTATCTCGCCATGTTTATACGAACGGAACCCAAGTTATTTGCAGAGATGTTGAGACTGAGGGTTGGGCTCATCATACAAGTCATGGCCTCGGAACTTGCGAGGACACTCAAGTGCTCAGGTAATTCCAGAATATAAATGTCGAGGCAGTGAAATCCACCGAAAGATTTTAATGATTTTAATAAATTTCTTTTGCATGTTTGAAATCAAATCAAGCTTTGTAGCATACTGTTTCATATGTCACATTTACATTATTGCTGCTCTTGGTACCGTTTCCACAAACAAACCGTTTCTACAAACAAAACAAAGGAAATAAAGAAATGTTTAGTTTTATTTAAGGTGCTCATCTTTACAATTTGCAATTAGGTGAAGAAGCGTCAGATCAGCTACTGAACTTGAGTCCATATGAAATGAAGACCCTTCTACATCACATACTGAGTGGAAAGGAATTTGGTGTCTCACAAGGTATGTGGAACATTTTGTGCCATTAAGGTTTCAAGTTGATGCAAATTATGGCAAGTGGGAAATCAAACCCATTTATAGTATAGTAATTAAATTCTCCTTACCTATCTGAACTAAGTAAACAAAGGAACATTTGTTAGCAATTCCATAGAAAAACATATGTAAATTGTGGTGCAGATTTGTTAAATTATTTGCAAACTGGAAAAAGTGGCACCCTGGTTGTATTTGCATGTGTTTGTGGCTACACTATTATTAACAGGTCCAGACTTCAATCAAGATATGGAAGTACTGTCCATTGTAAGTCTGTCGGATGCAGGAGTGCGAACTCCCGCTGGACGTACACCTGCGGTGTCACGGGCGCACTTACAACTTGACAAATTCAGACAGGACATTAAGGTGCTCATTTTTGTGTGTTTTAATGGATTTCCACGGATTACTTTACGGTGTACTTATGAGTGTGTGGTTTGAAATTTAGATCCAACTGGATATGTTTTCGGCAAATTGGCTCAACAAAGAGTTTCAATCACCACAGGAACTATGTTCTTCTCATTCACAGTTACATCTTGCAATTGAAAGAACCACTGCTGCGTCAAAGTGCATTCAACAGTTGCAATGCACAGTGCACCGCACTGTATTCTCATGGAAAGACATTCCAAAAAATAACAATTGTGTCATTCTAATGGAAAAAAGTCTGATTTTAATTTCAGAATTTGAAGATTTCGGTGATGATAAGCTTTTGGCAATCATTGATATCAGTTCACCTGTGACTCATTGCGACTTCAACCCATTTGTATCACCCAGTAGCCATGCCATACCAAGAAGACCTTCAAGTAGTGCACATTTGTGTGATCTACAGGTTTTCCTTTTTGCCAGGAATTCATTCATGCTGTTGTTCTTCTTTGTTGTAATTCTGTGTTGGTTTTCAGCAGTTTATGTTTCCAGCTTGTCCAAAGTATTTCAAGCATTTGTTGATCATGCAAGTACACATACATGTATATCATCTTGAGGAGTTGGGCCGCCGCTACAAGGATGCTTAAACGCTCTTGTTGTTTGTTGCAAGAAATTGCACATTTAGATTTAGCAAGAACTCTCAAAACTAAACATTTCTTTGTTGCACTTTTGCTATATTTGGGCACCTTGCCAGATGACAGTCCGTTTTCAACGGTTGGTGATCTCATTACTAACGTCGAGAAAAAAAAAGTGGTAAGAAACAGCATGTAACCATGGTGACTGGTTTGTTGTCATGGTTCCATTGAGTTGTTTTAGGTCAGGATTTGAAGTGTCTTATGTGTGTGCTCTTCGTAAAGAGTTTATTTCAAGGTTGGGTCACAAAAAAAGGTTTTTGATACCAACAAGCTGTTTTTTGAAAACACACTAAATCACACACATATTTCCCGTAAATAATGCACGTGTATTGCCTCTGCCTTACATTTATACCAGAACAACTTTTGTGTGTTTGAAAATATATTTCAGTGATGCTTGTAACATAACCACATTTAACGCTGCATTCCAAAAACATACAGCTAGATAACTTTAATGATTTACCCATTTTCAGAAATTGATATTAATTCCCATGAATTTGAAATAAGAAAAATTCGGCATTTATCCTGAGCCACTGAAAATAAACACGTTAATCTTAAAGTTGATTTCTTGAAACTCATCTTAATTCGTCTCCCCATTCCCACAGGTGCATTATCTGCAAGAAATAACAGTATTTCTGCTACTTTTAAATGTTATTAGCACACTGCTATTTCTCTTTCTAAATTATTAAGCACATGCACAGTTAAACTTGCGAAAACATTTAATTGTATATGTAGTGATTCTTCACTTGAGAATAATGTAAAATAACATGCTGTAGCAGAAACACTACTATAAATGTACTTTAGATTCCATTGCAATCCAGTCAATAGCTGAAAGAAGCCTACTTAGCGCTATTTCACGTCTATAGATTGCACTCTTTTACTATTTACCCTGTTAATGGTTAGAAACGGATTCATAGAATGGGATGATAGAATATTTTATGTTTATTATTACTTGTGATTATTTTATCTTTTTATCATCTTTAATGGAATTTAAAAAGTAAGCATTAATTTTTTTGTTTCAATGGTGATTAGTATTACCCTGGTATTCACCATAAATTGTGTCACTAAAGTTTGTGTATTGATAACCTAGGTTGTTTTATTTTAAAAAATGATAAAACCTAATTGTTTTATTATTACGTCTGTAACTAATTCCTTAACATAATCTTTTGTGCCTTGCACTCTAAAATAGAGAGAGGTAACTTTAAATCTGTTTTTGCTTGTTTTGTATTTCATTTTCGTGGGTAATATGACTTTTTAATTTGCAGTCACTAAATGTAGAACGGGGGCACCACGCAAGCTTCAGACTCTGCCTTGAATAATGCTTCTCTTATGTCATCTGCTTAAACATTTAACATATCTAGATGTATCCGTGGCCAAATTTATTAGGAGTGATAAATTATGTGCATCTTATTGTGGAAGTACATGTAACACGACACTTACGGTGCGTTTTACCAAAAATAGCAGCCACTAAGGATAATCGCTGTTCATCAACGATTTACCGAGAATAACTGCTTTTCGGTGGTTACCGTAAATGCCTAATGCTGCACCAGACCGTAACTTTATACTTTGTTTCATATTTTGTGTGAACTTTAAATTTTCCGAAGAAGGGATTCCCTTTTATGAAAACGATGAAGTTGCACCATTTTTAACGTGTGTAAATTGAGCAAATATATTTTCTAAATACATGTACTTTAACATTTGGTGTGATCCGTAATAAATCTAAATACAGTGGGACCTCTTTTGAGTGACACCCAACTTTTGCTTCCTTAAAGTGTCGTAAAAGGGAAGGTGTCGCTCAAAAGAGATATGATTACATACATTTAATACAAGAATATGACACTCAAAAGTGTCGTATAAGAGAGAGTGTCGCTCAAAAGATGTCCTACTGTACATGTAGCTTTATAAAAAAAAAACCCCGAGATAGCCAGTTTCCGATATGTGCCGAATAGCATCATAAAATCAACGTCATAACTTTCGTAACAAAAATGTGACTTAATAAGATGGACAAAAGACTTTTTCGTTTTGTCTTTATTTATTTATTTATTATGATTATTGTTGTCAGTTTTTCATACTGATGATCACAGAGTCTTATCGGTGTTTTTTTGGCCATGCGCTCGATTTGAACGAAAATTCAACAATTTTTTGTTAAAATTTTAACGGATAGATCACTACTCGTACTAACCTGCAATATTTCATTGTTTGAATACATTACTAACTGAGAGCTGTAAAAATATGTTAACCGAACCGGGTTTTTGACCATGAGGATTTCTTTTGTGTTTTTATCAATTTTCTTTTCTTTGCGAAAAGAGAGATTTCATGTTTCTGCTTTGCCTTATGTGCAGCAAAGAATATTCACGTGCTTCATTTTGCTTTCCATCATGCTTTTAACCGGTCATATCATTTTGTAACTACGTATATTTTTGATAGTCAGTTGAAAATGATTACTAATTTTAAGTTTATAAGCATTTGCCAAATCAGCTTAATTAACAACTATAACTGGGACGAATGACATAAATAACAGAGTGCAAGGAAAAAATGACCTGAAACATGTAATTCAATTTCTGAAAAGTTAGTGCAAACAACTAACGACATTAATTCAGTTGAATTAATTTGCAGACGGTGGATGAACTGAACACACTACCTCTGGATCGCACAGCAGCAGATCAACTGCAGGATAGCATGGATACCGACCGACAGGGTCAGTGGTTGCGCAGACGCAGACTGGATGGTGCATTAAATAGGGTGCCAGTTGGATTCTATCCCGAAATCTGGAGTGTACTTGGAAGGGTAAGAGTTTTTAAGTTTAATTATTTTATATTGCACCTGCCTTGTCCAACTGAATGGTGTCTTTGATGGTTATGCAATGTAGCCTACAAACAGTGCTCACTGTTAAATCTGAAAAACAGTGTTAATATGTGGATATTCAACAAAATTGAAGTTCAAAACAAACAAGAAGAAACTATCTGATACACTCGTCCCCGCTTATATCGATATTTTTGGCGCGGAAAAAAATATCGATATAAGCAGGATATCGATATAAGCGGAATCGATATAAGCGGGGAAAGTTGGTCGAAATATCGATATATGATGTCACCCTTAACTT
>JBCAUI010534106.1:0-11161 GCA_038406195.1 Haplosyllis anthogorgicola | reverse complement strand
GGGGGGGGTCCAATACCCTCTAGTTTCAAAACATTTCATAAAATCTGTCAATTCTAGATCTCCTCGCTTTCGCGAGGCTAACAATATGGAAGTACGATTGAAATGCTCTATGTTACTAAAAATAAATACCGAAAGAGCGACACACTAGAGCGCGTCATGGAGGGAAGATTCCCGCTAGTAGCGGACTTAGCGGACCCGCTACAGGGATAGTTCCGTTTTACAACGGGAAGCGGAATTTTGAATTTGAGGCCGCCGCATATAGATGCACTTTTATTCCACACAGAATTTGTGTCACTGCTAGGTTACCGCCATCTGTATTGTCAATTCGAAAGCCGTTTTATCTCTGCGAATTTATGCATTTAGCGGTAAAAGTGAGTGGGCCGGGGGTTTCAAGACATAACTAAGGAAGTATCCAGTGCAATGTGTAAGAAGACAAAAAAAAAATCTTGCCTACAGATTTTATTCCGAAAAATAGTATAAATCTTACTGAATTACAGTGTCCCACATATTTAAAAATAAACAAATTGGTAAAGTGATATTGTAGAAAGTACTTATTTGCCCTGTGACACAAATTAGTGGTCGTAACAAATAAAGAAAATGTGGATTTATTCTACCTGACTGTGACAGTAGTCTATGAAACATGCACCATTAAATAGGAATAAGACCAATTTGTAACTTTCAAAATGTAAGAAAGTAAAATTCAAATCTGGCTTAACTGTAAGAGGGTTTTAGTTGTGCCTTACTTAATATTAGTCAGAACTGTCAAATAACCCAGTGAATGCATAATACTGTAAGGACAAATGATGAAATGAACACAAATATTTTACTGATCAAGGTAGATGGTAAAAAAAATATATATATGGGAACTACAGGAATGTTATTAATAAAAATATGGCTTTGTATTTATGTAGGGTTTGTGAGTAAATTCATACTGCTTTTTAATTAGAGTAAGGCTGATCCATTAGGTATGTGATGTATCAATCATTGAATTAGATAATCCGATCATCAACACAAATTAATTCAATCAATTTCAGTGGTGTGATCATCACCGATGACAACTTTGGGCTGATGACCCAGCTCTTATGAAATGTAATCTTAGATCCATTACTTTAAGAAAAAGTATTGAAATTACTGTTTGGTACAGAAGGAAATATCAATACAAATTTTGCTCACTTTTATTCACAGAAATAAATACATACACAAAATTTCAGAATACCACAACTACATAATGTTAACTCTGCACTTTCACATAATATGAATTTTGAAAGCACAGGTTGCATTACAAACTTTTGACTTGAATCTGTAGGTGGGCCTCGGTCTGACTGTGGACCCATGATTGTCACGTGTAAAGGATGGTTCAACAGTGCTGAACTCAGTCGGCAGTGTCTCCGGACGTAAGTCGTTTGAACATGTCAGTTGATATTTCCACAACTGTGGGCGTTTAACGTTGTGTAACACCATTGTTACATCGAAATGTGAACAAATATTTACCTTGCGAGATGAGGAATTGAACGAAGTGATCACGAACATGAATAAGTGTGCGAAATGGGGATATTTTACACTCAATAGCTGGGTTATACTCACCCGATCAAAGGTCTACTAGAAAGAATAATATCATGTGCACACATTGGCGAGTGTGGAAGGCCTCAGAAACAGTTAATTATTTAAAAATATAGTTTTAAGCCGGATGCCATATATGGCATTACGGCATATTGGGTCGACAGAAATCTTGAGTTGACTTCCCAACCACTATGGCAGTTTCTACAACACCCCACCACCCGACTCAGGATGATGTGCGCATGAAATTTAAATGGCAAAACTAGAGGTGATTTACTGATGTAACTCTTGAAAGAATGACACAAGAACGAAATAATTTGGCGAATATTTTTGGCTCATTTGGCATAATTGCCAGAGCCTATAGAATCATGAAGTGTCCGTCGTCGTTGTCGTTGTTGTTGTCATCATCGTCATCTGTGCACAGTCACCCTGAGCACAATATTGATCATAGAGACTTCATATTTTATACACATATGCACCTATGTCCCATCTCAAAGCCTAGCAAATATTATTTTGCTGAGGCCTTTATTCTCAAATTGGCAGCCATATTTGTATTTTTCTTTGAACCTTATTCCTGGACACACAATTAAAGATATAGCCTTTATATTTTGCAGTCATATTTATCTCCATACCCTCTTTATTTCCTGTATATTGATATTGATGCCCCTTATATTTCTAGTTTCATAGCCATATTTGTGCTTTTTTCATTGATCACATTGGAAATGTGATCAATGTGTGTCTTTGTGACATTGTGATCTGAATTGTCTTAAGTATTTTGATAATGCCAAATGAGCTCAGTGTCTAGGTATGGCACCAGCATACACGGCCTTCACCCCCCAGCACACCGCTACCAGCCTAACGATCAGCCTTGACCTTCATCCGCCGCTAAGGCCCAGGCCTATGAATATGTATCATTCAAGGGTCACATCCTTGACCTATATTCCCCCTATATATAATAGCTCCCTGCCCGCCTTCAGCCAGTGCACACTAGACCATCCTCATGCATGCATCTTAAGCAATAAACATAGAGTCATCGTAATGCCTCGGGTTAATGTTATCTATACCGCAACACACAAGCATAACCCCACGACAATGTTCAACATGGTTGTGCATATCAATGATTACCTGATTTTAAGTGAAAACGACTACTTTTGTGGAAAATCGGGATTCTCTATGTATTTTATTATAGTAAAGATCTGTCCGAAACGAAAATCCTGTTAATTCTTTAACAACCCAATTTTAGAATGCGTTCCATTAGTTTTGTCACTTTCATATTCAAAAACATCTTTCTCGTTTGTTTGTTGATAAACAAACTTTGAATTATCCAGTTTATAGAGGAGACAGATTAATGTGCATGTAATTTGACATTTGTCCAAACCTATGATATATATTAATCTTACTGTTGTACTTGAGTTCATTTGTATAGGTACTTATTCTTGATATCTTTTTAACGTGAGTGGATGTATCTGACAACAAATTCCACACAATTGAACCTGTCATCTCTAAAAATGGAGAAACTCAAAGATTGTTCTGTAAACAAACAGGCCAGAAAGACGTGACAAACCTAACGGCTCAAAGTGAGATTCATTTTTTCCAGGACTTTGCAAGCAATATCTTAATGCCCTACTGTTTCTAAAGTCCAGCAATATAGAAAACATATCAGAACAGTCTGTTCCATATTGCAACCATACTGCCTGAAATTCAAACACTGTGATTTCTGTGGTCCATCAAGACGTATAGCCAAATGAAAATTTAACCACCGTGCTAAATTCTTTTGGTGTGATATCTGCAAACATGAAGCTGTGCTTGTCACACCAGAGAGAGGAAACCAACAAGACTGGTAATTGCCTTCACACAAATAACCAAATTGGGAATTTCTCGGAAGTTTAGTTTCTCAACATGCACACTTTACGTTGCCAACTAATATGGCAGGGGATGTGTAAGGCACATATATAGTTGAAGCTACCACCGTGAACTGCTCATTTTGGTTACAACACATTTGATAGTAGTAAAACGAAACAACTTTACATCAATTGTCTGCAGAAATGACTTAATGTAATAAACAGACATAAAAGCCAGGGCCTTTGCATAAGTTTCTCTTGCATTATAATATTAATATATATATAAAGATTAGTTGTGCATATAAGTACGTTATATTTAGCTGTCACTGCCATAAACATAGAAATTTTAATCGCACAGTTTGACCTTATTTTAATACTTTGGTCCACCCGTGCTTTGGATGATTTTCCTGCGATAAATGAACCCAACTGCCTAATTTTATTTTGGCCTTTACGTCAGATGATTAAGGAAACTGTACACGGAGAAATATACTTAGATTATCATTCACTATGGTTTAAATGAAAAAACAATGCACAGTCGCTGTCGCTACAAAGTAAACCTTTTATCGGGAATCACTATTGTTTCGCGTTCAAAAAATCTATTGTACGTTTTCAGCAGTTTCCTAATTTTTCAGATAATTAATAAGTGATGGTTTAGAAACCCAAAAATCCTCACGAACATTTAAATTGTTACTGAAACTTAACAAAAGTTTTAAAATTCCCCGACGTTTTTTTTTTTTTTTTCTAATTGTAAACAAGTTTTTCAACGTGTCGTTGAATCCTGTATTTGAACACACACAAACTACTCTAGTAACTTTCATGATTCAGAATTTCTGAAGTCAAGAAAAGTTTTAGTGACTAAGTTTCAAAATTGGTCACAAAAATAACAACAATATCTTTAAATCGTCAATTACCACCGTGTTTACTTTGCTCTTTCTCTGATCTTTTGTCCACAATTTTAATCAAAATATTGAGAATGGCGATACATCCTGGTATGAGTTTATCTTTCTATGATGAATTCTGTATCTATTTCACTTTCAATGTCTGATAAATGTTCGCTAGAGATACTTAAATACCTTCACAGTGAAATTACCCGACTCAAACCAGCTCGAAATAAAATCGTTTTAAGATGTGCAGTACTTCAAACGAAAGCACTGTATTCAGTAAACGTTTTTTCCAGCAATACATATAACGGTTGTACCTGTTATCAACTTCAATTGTATCATTTCCTTTGTGGTTTCCACTTAAAAATCTTTGCAAAAGTGCTCATTTCAAAATTATTCATCATATGCCAATACACTGCTAATTTACCAATTAGAAAAATATACATCTGGCCAGACCATACAATAAAGGCCGAAGCTCGCAGCTCTAAATCCTGTAGTGAGCGAAAACATTTGTACAACCAAAAGGGGTTTACTTCAAATAGTCATTCGCTTTTACTTCAAATAGTCATTCGCTTCAACAAATTCACTGGAAACAAACATTCGATTAGTTTCATTTTTTTAAAGAATGATAACACAAGATCTGGCAACTATAGAAATTATAGAAATGTTTGCCTTCTTCAAAAAAGTGGGATATTTCAGAAGCTCGAAAGCTGATCTCACAATTGCGTTTTATGATACATGTCTGGTGAATCAGTTCCTATGACTAACGGAAACAGCCGCGTTGGGATATCTATGCGAGAATCTATTTGTATTTATGTTGACATTTTCCTGATGGGATCGCACTGATTTAAGTGATTTCCCTTTCTGGTCAATGATAAGAAAACAGCGAGGAATTTATTTAAGGAAATGCATTGAATTCAGTTTGATAGGAATTCGCACCTAACGATAGAGAATTTAGTTAGGCGCGAGTCAACGTGAATTTCTGTTGTGCCCAAAAAGGGAGAGCCATAAGCAAACATTTCATCCCAAAATGTAATTTATTCCGTGATAATTTAATCCCGTTTTACAACTTGCCATGAAAGAAACTTTAACTTAAGAATCCATTACCTTACACGAACAACAGCACAGGGTATCGCTATTGTTTTGGAAAACTCCTGAAGCCATTGCACAGTCTACGAAAGGACAACTGAATTTCTAATAATTTTGCAAAACGCAACTCGTTATCTAAAGTATGAAGGGCATGTTATCATTAAAAAAAACAAAACAAGAATAGATGGTACAGGGTTGGAACCTTAACAGAACAAATCAATCATGTATTTATGAAACCGATAGCAAGTACAATGATTCGTTGTGAATCCTTTGCAATGACACAGTTATGGAATGTACTGTACGGATAAAAATAATGGAAATTTCCTTATTTTTACTTCAAGTTACAGAGTTGAACACAACCTGATCTGATGAAATGAGACAACAAACGTAATTCAATTTTGGTAATGAAGGTTGCATTGCTACTGGCTATGCTCTGCTGGACACTACAGGACATACCGGAACATTACCAAAACTTTCTGTAACTCCTACGTTCACTTTTTGTTTCTTTCATCATTGGTGAATATTCGATTTATTATTCGCCATTGTTCTTTAGCACAATTACCCAATGTGTTTTATCCCATTGAGTTGCTAATTTCTCTCTTCATTGTAGCAACGACTACATGATAAATAATAGTTCAATTTTCCTTAGGTACCAATGAGAAACGACCACATCGATGAGGACCTTAATGTGCCAAAGCATTTCAAAAACTGTGTGCACTAAGAAGCCTTCTATGATACTCGAGGCAATCTCTTCAGTTTAAGGCTTGACCACAAATGGATGACGATATCCCACTTACACTGACATAAAGACACTTAAATTGGGTGCAAGTTTTCTCATTTCGTTACTGTGATGAAATATTTAAACTTATTAAACCTGATCGGTTTAATATTTTATAAGTGTTTTAAAAGGTTAAGTCCGACATTTATTATGAATTGGAAATTTTGGTCTGTATTCAGTGAGAACTGATTTACTTCCTATTGACAAGTCAGGGTTACCAACACCAAAAGACATGAAATCTTAATCTGTAATTGTGGCATTGACAGATATCCTTTGTAGAACGGTCAAAATTACTACTATTGCAATATTGTTGAATTTGATTTTTAAAAAATACTTGAGTTTTTAGTTCCACACATTACAATGGTTAGAAGCATTTAAACTTTTCTTCGACAGAATCTGTTTCTTCCGAAACCAAACGTTTTGGATCATCATTTGATTGATCCAATTAGAGCATGAAACGTAAATTCCTGGATGAACTGCCCAAAGGCTTCAGACATTACATCGATGTTTCTTGTGCTCCTGACACCTAATTGGATTGTCCCTTTATGGGTGAGGGCTAAGTAAACCGGGCAACCCGATCTCTTCCAGCCGACGAGTATTCAGAGAACATGTAGGTCTATTATACATACAAGACATGTGCTTTTTATTTTATGCCATCATTATTTCTAGATTTGGTAACTATTTCGTAGTTTGCATTAGGCCTAGACAATTTCTTGTGAATAAAGAATCTTAAGAAATGGTACATGAGAAGGCAATAGCAAAACATTGACTAAGAAATGTCTAAATTCCTATCATTCACAACACATATGGTAAACTATTTTGAGCCGTAAATAGCCTAAATTGGCAGCCTTGATTGAGAGTCACTTATAGGGCTCAGTGAAGACTGGAATTTCTAACTTGTTGAGATGTACATCAGGAACTTGGCTTGTCACACGAGGGAGAGGAAATCAACAAGACCAACAATTTACTGCGCACAATTGAACTAGATCAGAGCAATCCAATCAAATTCCTTCAAAGTACAAGTTTGCCAGCTGTGGCTGCGGCTGCGGCTGCGGCTGCGGCTGCGGGGTGTGTGTGTGTGTGTGTGTGTTTGTGTGCGCGCTTGTATTAGATTTTACTAAAATGAAATAACTAATATGTATGAGAATCGAAAATAAATTCCTAAATTTGACCCAAGATGATCCAAACAAAATATCATCCACGAAAGCATTCACGCCATGCTCTACTGGGAGAGCAAAATCACATTTTCAGCCAATGGGCCACTTCAGCCTTAAAACCTAGTTCATGTACGTGCCTTGTCAATTCAGTAGATAAGCGGCCAGAAGACTGTCTTGTTTAGCTACACCAACATAGATGATTACATCACAATGATAGTAACGTTTTTCTCATTGTGTTGACTAATCGCTACTAATGTTAACACGTGATGATATAGTCAGACCTTCTACAGGTCAATCTTTCTAGGAAGTACTTACGTTCTGGGATTTTACCCAAACTTAATTTTCTGGACACGTGATAGTGGCGATAATTAAGTGAACATCGAGACCCCAGTGTAATGTAGGGATGCCGATCAGGTTTGTTTTTGTCTCTGTGCTTGGTATTGGTTCGCCTTCGGGCCTGCCCTTGGACCTTATTACTAGCAAAATGCTACCACTGATGTAGTACCTCTTAATACGATTAGACAAATATGGGATGCTTTAGGGCAAGCGTGCTTCAGACAACTTTCTTCTGAAAGTGTTGTTGACATTTCTTAACGTCCCTGGTGGGATTTGGTTTTCAATGAGGTAACATCTTTCAAATGTTTGAGAGCTGAAACGTCTTTGAGCAAAAAGTGACCCTTGAAACAGGGAGTTCATCATATATTGGAGTTCATATGACATTAAAAGCGTTGGCATGGTTCAACCAGTTCACTGGTTTTGGGGGGAGTCCAATTTTTTTTTTTGCTGGAATAGGATCCATTTGTGGGGCTACTGTTTACCCCTATTTTGGACTTAGTGTCAATCCTCCCCAAGGGTTTAAAAGCCAGGGTGGTTCTCTCACTTGCACTCTTTCTTGCTTGCAAGTGGTGATCCCAAGGGTCCACCTGCCTTTCTTCACCAACAAGATTGTACACTCCTCCCCGTTTATATCAATATCGCTTATATCGATATCCCACTTATATCAATATTTTTTCCATGCCAAATTTCTTCCATTGACCCCAATGTTAATTGTTCCACTTATATCGATATGAGTATATCGATTTCCCCACTTATATCAATATTTTCAACACAATAGAAAGGCCCTTAATCAATATTTGTTCTTCTTATCACAGGTGACGTGCAGCCAATGTTTGCACTTTGTCAGCTGATGTTTGTACTGTATTTAACACATTTCGAGTCTAATCTCAACATCAAACGAAAAACTATTGTAACTTGTGCCACTTATGAACATGTATTTATTTTACTCAGGATATCAATAAACTGTTACAAAATAAAAAAATTTAAGTTAATCTTGCTCCAGCTCTTCCTCTCCCTCTTGCTGCATTTACCACTGCAAGCTGCCTTTAAGCCCTAGCACGCTTCCTCTCATCCTTTTCCTTAAAAGCTTTCCTGTTCTTCAAACTTTGTGTGTCAATGGGATCCTTACTCTTAATATATGCCTCCGAACTGCGGAAATGAATAAACAAGTCTTTAGTTTCAATTAAATCGGCCGGCACATCTGGCGCATATTCAGAAATATTGGCTGGCTGACAATTAACGTACTTACCCCTTCTCTCCATGAATTCTTCTTACAAGTTGGATGTCAGATACTCTGATCGTCACCCTTCTTGCGTGTATGGCAGTGAGGTTCACAAGATCAAATAAGTCAACCAGATGTATCTGTAAATAATTAACTGTTATGACTTAACAATGTATTTTTGTACAAAACGAAACAGATGTACATGCACATTAAATGCATCTCACCTCTGCAGCCCATTGTAGAGCCATAATAGCTGATGCTTGGAACTGTGGCTCATATCCTGAGCAATCTCTCTTATAAGTCTGCAAAAATACAAAATCCATCTACAGTGTAGTTAATCATTTAGTTAATTTAAAACACATTTTGATCTAAATTTCATTACTATCTCCTGTATTGGCCAGCCTATTTCAATTTACCTGGCAAAGGGTAACTTCCTTAGTAATAAATCAGTACTTTTTTGATACCGCCTTATCTCCAACAGTGCTTTCGTACCAGGGCAGTATTTTCTTTGTCTAACTATTCCTAGCACCCCTCCACCTCCACCCCCTCCTCCTCCACCTGAAGCTCTTGCTGCTGACGGGCCTGACCTAGGGGGACGTTTTGCGGGAGGCAACCCCCCTGTCCCCTTCCTAGCAGTTTGTTTCATTCTCACCATGCATGAAACAGATGTACAGTGTGTACCCTGTTAAAGTAGGTCAGGTACTGGCTGCTGGCTTCTGTGTGTAGCTCGTTTTGGCGGGGATGCTGTACTCGCCTGCTCTTGGTCACAGCTTTCATTCCCGCCAAATGTAGCCATACACAGCAGCAAGCAGCCAGTACCTGACATACTTTCACAGAGTACACACGTCAAAGTGGCATCACCCCCTGAGAAAAAGATTAAAAAAGAGCCTGAGGAGGCTGACTTGGGTGAAGATGAACCTGGGCCATCTACAAGTGGAACAGGGGCTCGTGATGATCCCATAGTTTTCACGGAGTCCCTATTCAAGCAAGAAATATGTGCAGAAGCAAGGGCTAATCTTAGCGAAATGCAGGCAATGGTAAATACATACATGCACATGATTTTAATTATTTTAATACTAATCGATTGAAATTATACCCAAATTACATGTAGTTACATTACTTACATTACTGTGTACTTTGCACGGAATAGAAATGGAAATGGTTGAAAATGTGGAGGATTACATTAGTGTCCTGCAACAGACAGCAACTACTGCCTTCAAAGGACAGATGACACTCCCAACCGTGAAGGTACATGTATTTTTATAATGAATAAGCTGGCCAATTTGGCCGATATTGAGTAAAATGCGCCGGCTGATTTCATATCTAAATGAACCAATGTACACCGAGTTAAATGTATGTATTTTATATTTCAGATTGAACAACCAGATGTTGACTTTGGTGACATGGATCCAGCAGGTGGTGAGGCTCTGATGGAACAGATTGAGATAGACTTTGTAGAGGGTTTGCGGGGGCAGGAAAATATTGATGAAAAACTAAAACAAGAAGTGATCGGGGTTCTTAAACAAGTAAAGTCTGGGCTGAATATGCAGTGGGAGGAGCTGGACAAGCTGGAGCAGGTGGTGGCAAGGACTCCTCTATGATTCCTTGGGGTTGTATTGGATTCCTTGATCCCCACCCCTCCAGCTGAAAAAGACCCTCTTCCTGCATCTTCAGTCCACATAGAGGGTAATAAAGATAACAGTAAAGGGATTGAACCAATGTGAGTAATGGTAGAGGGTGGACAGGGTAAGGGGAAATGTAAATACCAATCCCCTTTGTGTGATGGAGATGATGTGTTTGTTAAAACATCCCAAGAAACAGTTTTGGCACACATTAGGTCCATACAAAAGAAGAATTGGGGCTGTGTCCATATTGTCTTGAATTCAAGAATTATAATTATACCAGTTATGTTGCCCATGTCAAGGCCTGTGAAGTTGCTGAGGATCATGAATAAAAACATGGTATTCTGATGAAAAATTTATGATTTATGTGTTTATTTACAGTTACAGTAACAAAGTTAACAAAAACATGAATATTGGGTGGCGCATTTTGTATAATATCGGCTGGATCGGCCGGAAGATATTTACCATTTAAAGGAAGATTGAAGTTTGCTTAGTACATGTATTAACTCAGGAATCGAAAACATGCTTTTCAAACTTATTAGGAAACTGCATAGCTTCAGCTGGTAGCTTATTATGAAGTGCAAATGCTTTCAACTGTCCAATTGTGTGAATACACTGGTTTGTACTGTGTATAATTTCACTTTTGCATGCAGCAAGGGTGGATCCAGCCTCAGAAAC
>JBCAUI010534095.1:0-11161 GCA_038406195.1 Haplosyllis anthogorgicola | reverse complement strand
CAAATTCCAGTACTTTTCCAGGACTGGAAAACCTAGTGTCATTTTTCCAGGTTTTCCAGGAGTGGTGGGAACCCTGTGTGAAAATAGCTCATAAAGTTCACATAATGCAGATAACAATTGATAAACGTATTAATTTATTGTAATGGCTCTTGAGGATATCAATTTATCGTAACATCTCCGGAGAATTTAAATAAAAACAGACAGAAAATTGGAGTATATCACTTGGGGTATCTTAAATCAAGGCTCTCCTTACATCGAATGTCAATGGTAATCTTAAAATCTTCCAAAGATCGATAAGTGCTTTTATTTTTGCTCCTATTCAGAGGTCTTACATTATCGAACAGTTGTGCAAACACATATATCAAAGGTTTTTTACCAGATTCTATGTTCACTTAATTGCCTAATTTACCTAATTTACCGAATACACCTAATTAGGTTGGAAACGAACCCAATACCATTTCCAGTATGTTTACTTTTTATGGTAGGCCAGTGATACTAATTTTGGTGAGTGTAGTATACATACTAATATCAGAAGATTTAACCAAAATCAGAGTACTTACTTACACAAAGGCAATATTTTTTGTACGTGCTTCAATTAATCTGTCTCAGGAATTTGGCTAATTCGGTGAGTTAGGTGAAATAGGGGAATGAGCCACTGATGAACAACTCGCACACCTTGGATTTACCAATGCTTTTGTTTCTTTTCTCCTTACTTTTTGACAAGATGGCTATGCTTGAGAATTATGTAATATGTAAAAACTTTGAAAAAAGCAAGCCAATTAGAAGTGACTCGGGAATAAAGCATGCAAGCGATGAAGCCCATAGAGGACAACTTAACTTATTTAAAACCCATGAACGGAGTCAACCCAAGCCCGAAACAGGAAACCCAGGAAAGGGGCCTTACTTCACATGTTTTGGTGTTTTAAAAATATCAGCAGAAGAACTGAACACCTCACATTATACAGCAGTGGGAATCTGCAACTGAATGGAGTCAGGACTATTAGTGATCCACCTTTTCCACGAATGAAATTTCCTAACTTTACCAGGCCTTTCCAGAGTTTTCAAATTTTTTTTTGACTTTTGACTGTCCCTTCTAATGACATACTTGACATATATGAATTCTTTCATTTGAATGGGACTGTGGATGCCATGCTGAACAACACTATGCTGCAGTTATGAACCCTGTGACAGGAAACAGAGGGTCCTGAAATTTCGAACAAACATAAGAGTTTCTGCAAAAGAAAGACATTTTTATATGGAAAAATATTGTCAACTGACATCATGTACCGTGACCAAACCAGCAAAGGCTCAAATAACGCGTGTCTTTCTGTAAACAACTGTACGGTAAAATAGAAAGGTCAATTGCAGAAAGTAATTACCCAAAACATTAATTTTAGGTTTGCCTATAAACAAATTGATAACGTTACTTGCTGACATTAATTGTCCGTTGCAGATCATTCACCGAAAAGAAAAAGTTATTTAAAGTGCTCCTAAATGAGACTTTCGATTAAATCTTTTCTTTCGGAAATAACGTTCGCAATAGGCGTTATCTTTTAATGCATAACGGAAGGAAATTAACTACGCAATAAATTATGAAGAAACGAGACAGGTCATTTTTCATTTTACTGTATTTCTCCACTGACAAAGAAAACTGGGGAAAAACACGTTAATGTTCTTCTGCACTGACGAAAATATTTTGCTTAATCATATGTGGTCCACACTATGTGATGTATATCGATGTTTTTACCAAATCTGAATAAGCAATTAAATTCTCTGTCACTCAGCATCACCCGTTTTTGTTTTGAGTTCCTCTAAATCACAACGGGAACAATCCCCTTTTGTCGCCTCAACGAGGAAACACTGTACCTCACGGTAACAGCAATGACCCCAAAATGGCGCCGTCATTAAAAGTGACCAAACAGCTTACTTTTTCCTGTCACTTAGTATCCTGAAACTTGCCTGCAAACATTTAAATTCACCTGCTCCTGACAAGGACAAATGATACTTATCCTGCAATTTAATGCCATGCAGGTGTGTTTAGGCTGTAACAACCACCTTCCAATCATATATTTCATACCAACAGAGGAAAATCGGCGTAAACAGCATCAAACACAACAATTTAGTCACTGAGAATTATTATATTCCAAATCATCATGGATAAAATGATTCCGTACTCTTTACTAAATGCTAACGGTTTATTAATCACGGGAAAAAGCGATGTTTTCGCTCAGTTATTTCAGTTGTTATCGTAATGATCGAAGGCATCTGACCATTCCTGTTCTCCGAACCAATAATTTTGCAGAAAAAATGGGCAAGTGACCAAGATATCAAATACCTCAATTCCAAAAGAGCAGCTTGCTACTCGCCGCTAAACACGTCTTCAAAAATTAAATATGACAACAATTAATGTTGCACAAAGTCACAGAATAATATGACTGATGCCCACTTAGTTTTGAGATCATTTACTTTGTCAAAGCAAATCATCTGAAGCGCCGACTGATTTATCGGCTCGCGGACTGCATATATTGAGTACCATTGACAAGGGTTTCTTAAAGCTTAATACAAGAATGACATCTATTCATAGACAAATGAACACTAAATATGTTACATGACTCATAAAATATTTATATTCAACAGCTAAATTGAAGCCAACAATAATGTTGGTATTTTGACATAGCCATGGCCTTCACCAGCGTAACGCTTGATTGTCGTAAGACACTGTCCAAAGCGGATGAGTGCCACCTTATCTCATCAGAGTAAAGCTTCTCCATTCAGCAGTAATGATCTTACTCAGGATATAACCCATGTATCAGTGAAGCCGCTTTCAACCTATCAGGTCAACATTGTCAACATTGCAGTTCTTCATACGTGATTAGAGTTAGCAATAAACTAAAGTGTAGATAGAAAAGCTACTAACAATATTCTTTAAAAATATTGAATCAGCTGACCAAACAGGACATCTACAAAATTTAAAATAGTAAATGAAATATTCTTTGATTGAAAATCTGGCTTCAAACTGACTGAAATTCAGTTTGCAAGCAGGCAATGTACTACTTTTAAAAGACTGCATTTACTGATTAGAGCTTAATTTAATCAGAGAGATTTGCAGAAGCATGAAATTGAGTGTCAGTCTTCACATCATTCAATTGTCAAAATATCATGCAATCCTTTTGAGTTCGTAAAATCTAACTGTTCTCCATTTGCAAATCTAGGTACCCCACATCCAGGAATGACGTAACAACCATTCAGTTCCCCTTCATTTCGTCAAAGTATACAAAAAGTTATGTTTTTTCTGTAAATAATCAATTTAGAAATAATTTTCATTTTACTTTTGCTCTCTCTGAAACTTTCAGAATCATTTTTGTGCATTTGGATTTAGCCACAAACTAAGAATTGTGATTAATCAAAGTAATCCTAAACACTACGCATACATAGACTAAGTACAACATTGTAGCACGCTGCACAGGTGGATCTGCGATGCCTGCCTACTATTTTCAAACAGGAATATATTGACACACACAGAGGTATATGGTCAATGAATAATGAATGCGGTCAGTGAAAGTGCAACTGTATTTCTCAAGTATATGTCTTTCTAGCGAAGCGCCTTCATTGCTCTGTGTGGGATTCAACAGTTTTGCAGCGCCGTAATTCAACGATTTAATAACTAATTAAAAATCGCATTTACCACACAAATTTCATAGACATGGCTAAACCTATTGAAATAAGAAACAATTATTGTTCTAGACATCGACATCCTTGTGCCTTGATTTAATCCATTTGTAAGAAAAACTGTTTCAGACATTTCTGAAGTCACCTGAGTGAGAGGGTGTTGTCCGGTTTGTTACAACCAACAGTGACCTTTTAAAACGTCGTGTTGTTTGGTAACTAATTGGGACATTTTCCTCCATTGAAAACAGTCTGGTCGACATTTAAGTTCACCTGCTCCACAAGGGTACAAATTAAACGTATCCTGTAATTTAATGCTCGGCTGGTGTGATCTGATCAACTAAAATTAACAAGAATGTCACGTAAATGTCAAATATGCCATTTAATATCACAAGTTGTTCAGAATTTATAGTGCGACTTTTGTAACATTCTTTCACGATATTGAGGGAGAAATTCCTTCGAAACATTTGACATTTGGAACAAAATGGGAATAGAGATCTTTCACAAGCTCTTTAACAAATTTCCAAGCACACTAACTTTATTTATTACGTAAGGAATGTAGCAAATAAAACCCATAAACATTTTCGTCTCAGCTGCATTCATGTCCTTAGGACAGTGCTGCAGGGTGGTCTCATGTTCCAACTCACAGAAGCTGTAATTTGGTTCAAACATGTTGCATATATCATTGATGAGTTGGCCTATTTGCCGGTCCCCTGGGATCTTTTCAGACTCTTCCCTGTTTTTCTTGCTGACACGTTGTGAATAAGCTGCAGCCGTACCTTTTAAGATATGGTGTCTATCATCATTAACCTTATGATTATTGCGACTGAAGCTGGTGCTAGTGAAGCTGTCTGTAATAGTGTCATTGTCCTTGTACTCGTTTGTTGGTGAATTTGATGGTGCAAATAAAACTTGCCTCTTAATTGAAGATCTGCTGCGCTGTTCATTTTTTAGAAATGCCTCGCACAGCTCTAGATAACGTAGTCTTGTTTCCATTACCTGCAATTTAAAAACAATTACTTTCATAAATAGTCAAAATAATGGTCTTTATTTTATCTTGATCTAGATGTTCAAATGTAACGTTCAAATTTTGAAATAACTTAACATTCTATGTTCGAGGTCCAAAAGGAGTCACGACGGATGGATGAGCCGTTTTAAGCGAAATGATGCCCCGTAAATCAAAAGGCAGCACCGATCATTTGACAAAAATATTTTGGGGTTCTCTCTCAGAATATACAAAGTACTGTCTGTAACAGTACGGCCCATGAATCGTGCAACCCTCTTTTCCATCCCTTTCCCTTGAGTGTAACGAATGTCCATTATTAGGCTATTTAGACAATTTTTTGGCGATTACCAGAAGAATTAGTATGTAAGGCTTTCCAAATCGCATCTACAATCGGCAGAAATATGCCTGATACAATATTAGCCAATACTCGTACCTATATCATTGCTAGGTGGTATATTCATTGGTATTGAATGTTATACACACAAACTTCCTCAAATTATAATGCCTGTTTCCGAGGTATTAATGGAAATTGAGAAATATTCATTTCTGAATTATTTTTGAGTATGCAGTGGAAAATGTAAATTCTCACCATTGAAAAAAAGTTAATTCTTTGAATTTTCATTTAGGGATGCACAATTCACAGCAATTACAACAGTTTAAACGTATTGACACTATCTTCGACATATTCACAAGATATTTCCTTAAAATTTCTCTGACCTTGATGCGTATTATATTGATAAGTACGAGATACTCCTTAACAAGATCGGTTCGCAGGTGCCTGCCAATACTGGCGCTATCACGCAGGAAGTTGTATAGTTTAATGACAGTTTCTAATGTAGAAATCACTTTTATCTCCTCCGGTTTTGACAGCTTTATAAAAGGGAAAAAGCTTTTATTATGTTTCCTCTTGTTGTTCACGCGTCTTTATTTAAGGTTTATAGCAAAGTTGACATTTACGCCTGTTTTTGTTCTTAGGTTTCAAGACATTTGATTTCACACCAGAATTTTAGCTTCATTTAATTCTTTACAAGAAACAATTTACGCAGTTTCATTTACAACCACTTTTAGCATCAAAGTTATCAAAACGTGTTTTAAATATTAGATTTGAAGTTAAACTATACCTTTATCGTTGCCAGTATATCATGCATTTGCGAGAGCAACATATTAAATCTCTGCTGTAATGGAACTATTGTTTTTATGATATCTGATCCTATGCTGTATGAGGCATTCAGAAACTCTTTTCGCTTATCTTCCACTGCCACGTCAAAATCTATTTAAAATGCAATAAAGTGTTCAATCAGTAAATATCTAGATCTACAGGATTATACTGCAGAACATCCCTTCGTTTTTATCTCATATAATAAACTAGACAATCCAGTAGGTTGCAAAGCCGTTGCATTGTCCCCAAATGCAAACCCTCCGCAATCAAAACCCATTAAAAACAAAAGTAAACAGCAATCAACAATTTTTTGAGTTTAGCTATAAAAGTGGATCTAAAGTGACAATTTACTTACATATCCCATTCAAAGTAATTATTTTTGCACAATTAGGTCTCAAAGTCAGCTTAAAGTGACTATTTACTTACATATCCCATTTAAAGTAACAATTTTTGGCCAATTAGGTCTTAAAATGGATTTAAAGTGACGATTTCTTTAGATATTCCATTTAAAGTAACATTTTTGGCTGATTAGGTCTTAAAGCAGATTTAAAGTGATGATTTACTTAGCTATTCCATTTAAAGTAATGTTTTTTGCCTGATTAGGTCTTAAAGTGGATTTAAAGTGAGGATTTCCTTACATATGCCATTTAAAGTAATGATTTTTGGCCAATTAGGTCTTAAAGTTGATTTAAAGTGACAATTTACTATGATATCCCATTTAAAGTAAAGTTTTTTGCCCTATTAGGTCTTAAAGCAGATTTAAAGTGACTATTTCCTTAGATATTCCATTTAAAGTAACATTTTTTGGGGCGATTAGGTCTTAAGGTTGATTAAAAGTGACAATTTACTTAGATGTTCCATTTAAAATAACGTTTTTTGGCCAATTAGGTCTTAAAGCAGACTTAAAGTGACGATTTACTTAGATATCCCATTTAAAGTAATTATTTTGCACAATTAGGTCAGCTTAAAGTGACGATGTACTTAGATATTGCATGTAATGCAACGACTTAACAAGTTTTACAGTTAGCCCTGTTTTACACGAGCTATCTAGAGTGCAAAGCAATAACTGAACGAGGCCATCTGCCCAGAGGGAATAAATACAACAGATATATATGTCTGTGTACTTTTGCGCATAAATGGACACCCTGAAAGCCTGAATTACACTCAGGTCGCAATTGCCAACAGAAAGTCCTATTCCTATGAATAACAAACCCTCAGTACAGGATAGAAAATTTTACAAAACGATATTAAATATCAAATTACCACTTGATTGTTTCGTTACCCTGCAGGTGCTCGAAAAGGCACAAGTAATATTTTTCGTATTTGTTGTAGGCGGAACATTGACAGACGCACTTCTGATTATTCTTGAGGCTGGAGTCCTTGGTGATGCATCCGGTAACATGTCTGTAATACAACGGAATGTAAGGTTGACAACATATAAATCCTCTCGGTACAGATTTCAGACAGACAAATTATTAATGTGTAAGGACACCTAACTTTCTACGATACGGAATACATATCAATAGATAAATCCCTGGGTAATGCTATGCCTTTCCGAATTCCCATAACATTGCTAACGAATGGACCAATTACCTAGCTTCAGTAACTGTTTCAACTTATGTAAAAGTAAGGGGAAGTTACACAGGAACTTGGTAGCAATTAGTGCGGACTTGTAACGTGTATTTATGGTGACCTTTGACAGGTTGGAATATAATAAGGCTTACAATCAACAATGCTACAATTCAGGTCATCGTTCTTTGTGTACGCATAAAACTAGACACAGTAAACGGAATAATTTCAAAACTTAAACATAATTTAAAAACAAATAAAAAGAAATTCTTCGTGGGGCTGGTGGGAGCATAGCATGATTTAATAGGCTCAAAACAAAATGTCAGAATCAACATATAAATTTAACCGGAGAAAGGGGCTCCTCCCAATGCTTCTCGATACGCAGCTTACATCGATAACTCCCATGACTAAAAAAAAGATTAGTTAGGTAACATCGAGGAAACCTTCGCGTATTCGTGTTTTCTTTTCGTATCATACACATGAACGTCTCCATAGTACTGATCAATTTAAGTAGTGTGAAATTAGTGTTTGCAGGATGATCCTAGTTTTCATTTAAGCGTTTATGCTTACCTTAATTATTTACATATTTTTAAATTGACGACCCCAAATGAACCTAAATTGTTTCCAAATTATTTTCTGCAAAATGAAAATATTACCCGAGTGTCTACAAGTCCTCGTCGGTGAGTTGACTATCCCCGTGACCTCTCTCCTTACGCGAGTCGGTGCTGTGGTTGGTCTGTTGATCACACAAGGTCTGTTTGACACCAACGCTGTGTAAGATTACCATACTAGTAAATTACAAGAAATCAACACAGACTGAAAACCCGCAATTTTGTGTTATTATTAAGCAAACAATCTGTATATCCTATACACTTCCAATGTGGTCATTGTTTTGTCCCTGTTGTTCGAAGTTTCATAATCAGCACTGTTCAACCGTCAAATTAATTCAAGAGTTTCTAAAAGTCAGACAACCTAAAAAAAAAATGCTGTTAGGATAGATGACATTTGTATATCACTCATTATTTATATCCATGGATTATTGTTTAGTTCCTATATTATTGTCTTAAATAATAACGATTCGTGACAGCGCATTAATTAAAGTTACGAAACGTGGGTAATGGGGTCGTCATACTCAGTACAACTCGTTGTTCGATGCTGGTTCCCCAAATAAATTGGTTTTTTTTGTGTGTGTGGATAATTTAAAGGAGAACTCATTGTCTCTACACCAAGAACCTCCACCCCCACCCCCTTCCCATTGCATTTCAACTGTACGAGGGACTAAAACCAGAAATGGCAATTCATTTGAAGAAGTCATGAATAAACCAAAAAGAGACTTAATCAAAATCTTTACCTTGTGCGGCCAGAAGCTTATGGTTCTGTAACACAATAAACAAGTTTCTTGCATTTTGTGTGATGTGCAATTTTTCCGCTTCAAGAGCCTCATCAACCTTGTCACATGAGTGATGAAGGTTAGATTGTGTTACTGGTTGAAGATGAGTCCTCCACCACATCATCAGCATGCGATGAGCTTGCTGGCTGGCGGTAGATTTCGGATTGTTATCTTCTATCGTCTTGACTTGCAAGTTGTCCATTCCCAAATCCAGAGCCACTTGTTTCCATCGAGAAGCTATAAGAACGGATAGTTTCCTCAGTGACGAAAAGTCGAAAACCACTGAAAATTATCAAAATAATACGTTTTTCAGGATATTTACATCACGATAAATGGAACAGTTGAAAGGATAAGAGCTAAAGGGCTACTTTTCTAAACAAAAGTCGTCAGGATGGTCCACTCCCATCTGGAAACATATCCACGAATGATCCCCCGCTCGCTTTTGATAACCATTGTTCTTTGATAAATGTTTCCAAAATTAAAATAAATCAACTAGTGCCTGCTTCCTACCTGATTTTTTGTAATCGTGGTTAAATCTCTTGTCACAATATCCATATCTTAGCGACAATTGTTCCATTCTGCCAAAAATTTACGTTGTGTTTTCGCAAATTAAAACGTTTTGCTGGTCGCCTGAGTTACCTCACATGTCATTATAAATTCACCTCACTGATCTTCATCAATTTACTTGAACTGACAGTAAATTTTATACAGCTTACTAGACCATCTGAACAGGTGAACATAACCTATTTTGGCAGCATATACGTTTCTGTATGTATTAATCATGGGCAATCTTAATATTCCTTAGATTTTAATTCGTTAATCACAGCAGGTGTCACAAAAACATGATTTTAATTTTGCCTTGATCTTTCACGAATTGATTTCTTGCCAACAAACTTTATGATCTTGTACCGTGTGTAACTTATTTGCATTATATCGACTGGCACAAGTAAATGTTAATTATCCGTATTTTCATGAACTTGATTACTTAACCACATGTGGATCAACATAGTCCTCAACTTGGCGCATGACAATATTTCCTTTCAAAACACATTTTGGATGTCAACACAACATTACTTTTCTCCAATCAAGAAAAGGTTCAGAAGCCTCCACTGTTCAAACAAAGCCCTGCTAACTTGTCCAGTAAAAACTTTCCAGTCCGACCAATGCTAAAGTCGATCGTCATAGAACACCCCCTTTTTAAAAAGGCGAGACTATTTCACGGTGGATGATGTTTCGATGTTTGCAAAAATAATTAAAATTTTAGTGCATTCTTGCCATAAAAACTATAAGGTCAATATTAATGCTACTGTCAGTTAGTTTCAAGGTTTCCTTGAATTTTGACACCATTCCTTTATTTCAAAAACACTACAATTAGAACTGACCTAGTTCCATAAATTCAGGATAGAACATTCAGCTACAGACCTCGCGTGGAGCAATTCAGAGAATCCCTAAAATGCATGTAATAAAATTGTAGCTTGTTGATCAATAAAGATGTAATTGCAACACAGATTTATGATTTACAGACGTAAATTTAGAGAATTTGTTTATTATTTCTTTAGATTTAACTGTTATTTGTCAAAAAAACGCAATTGTTGAATTTCAATTAGGATTATCATTACGTTCAATTGATTTTCCTAGCCATCTTCCCATTTGCATAAAGTCAACATTATATGTCAATTACACTTGAAAGATCGGCATTACCGAAGGGGACCCCCATTTAAACTGTTTGGTAATTTTAATGTTTTACCTCGAATAATTTCAGATGGTTATGCCGAGATGTTTTTCCAATTGAGGTACCATATTCCCTTTAATTATGGCACCCTTTTTAATTCTGACATCTCTTATTTCAGAGCGAAATAAATAAATAAACCCTTACTTGTCAATGAATAAATATCAATGTTTTTGTGTAAAAGGAACTCCGTTATCAACTTTTGATCTAAAAGTACTTTCTGAGATTGTATTTCGTAGTATAAACATTTCTGTCTAAAGACACACTTCAAAATTGTTTCGAAACGGAACGACCTTGATGTACAAAATACTCAAAACCGATTATGAAAGAAGCACATGCACGTGCATAGCCACGCATTATCTGTGAAAAAAGACCAAGCATGGTCATCAGATCAGCAGATACAACCTGAGCCCAAACAAAACACTGGAGAAATTTTAATCAGGTAAGACATTTACCATAACTAACAATAAATTATCATTCCATTCAATCGTATTAAGCCGGGCCCGTAGGGACCCGGCTTAGACACACGGACGAAGATTGCAGGCAGTTTGTATCTCGGGAACAGGAAAGGGGGGGGGGGGGGGGGGGGGGGGGGGGGGGGGGGGGGGGGGGGGGGGGGGGGGGGGGGGGGGGGGGGGGGGG
>JBCAUI010534084.1:0-11163 GCA_038406195.1 Haplosyllis anthogorgicola | reverse complement strand
ATTTGAATGCAGGATGGTTGTGCATAAAAATAAAAACGTTACGGAAACGTTTTGGAAACGTGTGGCTGACGACAGTGCGATCGATGATCCGAAGATCCGGTGAATCGTTGTAGCCTTACCTATTCATTGTCACAAAGGGGACATCCGTGCAGGCACTGAGTTTTGTTCATTTTTGGCTCATTTGGCATAATTGCCAAAGAGCCTACAGAATCATGAATTGTCTGTCGTCCGTCATCGTCATCATCGTTGTTGGCATTGGTGTTGTCTGTGCACACTCACCCTGAGCACACTATTCATCATAGAGACTTCATATCTTACACACATATGCACCTATGTCCTATCTCAAAGCCTAGAAAAAATTATGTTGCTGTGACCATTATTCTCAAATTGGCAGCCATATTTGTTTTTTTCTTATAACCTTTCTCCTGGACATGCAATTGATGATACAAACTTCATATTTGACAGCCTTATGCATCTATATACCCTTTTTATCTCCTGTAAAAATAATATTGACATCACCAATATTTGCAGTTTGGCAGCCATATTTGTGTTTTTTCGTGGTCACTTATTTTTGATTTGATCTTGGACACTTTATTTGTATCCATGTGATATAGTAACCTATATCTTGTCTTAGTTTATGATAATGCCAAATGAGCTCAGGTCCATCTGGACCTATTTTTATCTTTAATGTGCATTTTCCTGTGCTTCTGGCTACCTCCCCCCCCCCCACCATACACACACACTGGATCTGCCACTGCTTAGCAGCAGATTTGAAGGAAATGTGCCATAAACATATACATTTTGGGACTTTTGGAGGGGAAAAATCATTATTAGGTATATGAGGATTTTTCGTAAAATTTGAGGGTGATACCTTACTGAACCGTGGGCATGTACTTTTATTTTTGGTCATGATAAACAAGCTAGTAAATGTCACAATAATTTAGCCAACTGTGTACAAAGTGGGTACAATAAACAGTGTGACATTTAACACATTAAAAAAGATAGCATCGGCGACATTTGATCCAATATCTAATACCACACACAAATGTAAGTAGTATATCGTCATACAATTCCAATTATCGTCTTGTACAGAGAGTTCATTATATCCATTATTGTTGAAGTTGCACTTGGCACTATGATCGGAACCTGGCATTCACTTATCAGAGCCAAGTGTCAAAAAAAATTATCGCAAATTCAGGGTCACTGTCTGAGATAGCTGGGCCCTGGCTGGTATTCTCAGCTCGGGCTCCCGGCTGCCTCTGGTCCTGGTGACTGGCCTAGTACGCACATTAAACTGGCACAATACTTATGTTACGATACGATAAATATATTTTCAGTAAAGAATTGATGATGGCTGGTTTAGTTGGAAAATGGCATTTAGAAACAACTGAAAAGTTTGATGAATATATGCAAGCCCTTGGTAAGTAAAATAACGCAATTCAGCCTGTTTGTTGCATTTCTCTTGTTTATTACTCGATATACAATGGTCCTGTTCATTCTGTATCGACAGGAGTAGGATGGATGTTGCGAAAGATTGGGAACACCCTGAAACCAAGTCAAGAAATAAAGAACGAGGGAGATAAGTGGGAGATCAACACTTATTCAACCTTTAAAAATACCCACCTTGAATTTCAACCAGGAGTAGAGTTTGAGGAAACAACTCCAGATGGACGAACGGTCAAGGTATCATATGCTTGGGCCACTGAAGCTGCCTGTTGACAGTCGTCTAGAGTTTCATTGTGTAATTCACATAAATGCTGTATGAATATTTCTTAAATGACGACAATGCGTTAGCTGTAACCATAGGCATGTTTTGATTATAAACATTTGTTTTTTGTAATTCACTTATGTATCTCATTTACAATCAAAGTCAAGCTGATGTATATTTACAGACAACTGCTACACTGGAAGGCGACAAGATATTATTGGAACAAAAAGGAGAACCGTGCAGTACAATAACTCGGGAACTGACTGGTGAAGATACAATGCTGATGGTAAACTGTTCACCTACCCTATAAAGATGAACCGTAAAAGTCACATATATGCACTTTCCACACGAACACAGAAGTGAGCCGACCCACCCCCCACACTCCCACCTCCCCCCCCCCTCCCCTCCCCGAAAAAAAAAACTTTTTAAAAAACGATAAATACGCAAATCGTGTAGAGTTGAGATTGTGTTCCACAGTTTACTTAGACACATGCCTCTCTTTATTTTTCAGACCTTAACAGCCAAAGATGTTACATGTAAGAGAACTTACAAACGAGAGAAACCTGCCCAGTAAATGGCTGTCAAGTTGATCACTTGAAGTTTTTTGTAATGTGTAATATTGTTCAGTTTATTTTGTTTGTCGGGCTACCTAGTCTTCTTCATGCAGTAGTTTTTTTATGCATGTAGACGCTACACTTATTTTTGGCGTGTCACATAGGTTTTAGAATTACATCTAAACGATGTAATTTTCTTTGTTGTGATAAAGCGTGTTAAACATTTCTCATGGATACACTTATATTTCAGCAGCATAACGTCGTGGATTAGTACTGAGTAGCTCAACTCACAGTGTTTGTTTTCTGTTAGTGATTCCAAAAATTTTAGTGCCAAACTAAATGGTTGGTTTGATTAGTTGTATATTAAGTTTGTATGAAAGGATAGTCAGTGTGTAAATGCCTGATGCAGTCCCAGCGATTCCTCTCATTGTTTCATACAGTAAATATTTTGAGTGAAACGAAAGGTTTCTCTTTCCACGAATTTAAAACTTCCACTAAAACAAGGACCAGTAAAACGAAAGATTTTGTCAGACCAACGAAATTCTTGATAAAATTACCTTTCTTTTCACTCGGTACTTACTGTACGATTATTGCCATATCAAATAATTACGATCTCATATTACGTATAACATACCAGTTGTTCTCAGCACGTTTACACGTATTGTGCACCACAGAATATGATAAAAAGGCACAATACTCGTGTTCAGCATTCTCAGAACACCAGTATACTGTAAGCAATTTAACTTTTTGAACAAAATCGTGTATGTACGTGCACGAAGGAATAGAGTATAAATTTACATGTAATTTGCATTTAAACACGAAATCACCGGCATGTGAAAGATACTGTCAACAGCATGTGGTTTATATTTGCTCAATATGTAAGTGTTCAGTGGAATCAATTGCGGGTACTTGAAGGGCAATTTTTGTATTTAACGGTTAAATTGACTGTAAAATTACAGTTTACAATGGGATCTCGTACAATTAATGGTTAAACCTGTTTGTTGCAGTTAAAGTCGTTGAACAAAAGGAATTAAAATACGACAGGGCCACATCACCAAATTTCTTTATTGTTCCTAATCGAGACTGTCTCAATGGGAATGAATGCAGTTCAACAAATGGGAAGCTCTGGTTTTTAAGCTCTTCCATGCACTGTTTAAGCTGGCACTATAAGTTACTGAAACTAGTCACTGCTTTCAATCGAATATACACGTAATTTATTTCATGTTTACATTTGTTTATTGATGTTGCAATTTTCTGAATAAATTTCTAAAATACAAAAATAAAAAGTCTATCAATGGCTAGCATAGGAAAAATGTTCATACATGCACGTGTATGCTGAAGTCTAGGATCTGCAAATTTTTTGTCGAATATTGTTTAAAAGATTGCCTATTGACTAACGAAAGGACTTTACAAGGCATCGACACATAGTACAACGATAAAATAACAAACTGCGTTTAAAATGAGAGGTATAATCTTTATATCTTTTTTTCAATCTACAAATCACTTTACAATAGACAGTTGGCAGCTTCTGTTCAAATAGCAATAATCATCAGCACAAGTAATCAGCAATATATTTAATACAGTACACGCAACCATCTACATAAACACGTACAATAACAATTTGTTTACTATTATCATAGAATATCATCACTGTTTAGAATAACCCCTTCGGTTTATTTTCCAAGCTCACACTTTTCACTCCGGGTCTGCTTTGTGCTAAGAATGGACTATTGTACTATGGATTTGGCTTATGCCATCATAAAATGGTGGCAGTCTACATATCTCAAACAACGGTTTTGTAATAATCACTACTTGGCACTTTACAGATACAAGAATAGGGATTTGCATTTACAAGCGTGTGTTTAGTGAGGCCTCTTTTGTAATTTCAATTTAGTCACATGCAAAGTTGAGAAATGCACACTGGATAGTTAACATAAAAAGAACAAGGTTCACTTCCCGTGCAGGATATCTATACATGGTGACAATACAATAAACCAAGGTTTTTGCACCAAAAAAACCAGGATCATGGTGCCTTAATGTTAACACCATATCCAAGGTTGGGACAGCCCATTCGTTTGCAGTTACTAATCACGCGAACCTCTTAAATAAAATTCTGGGATGCTGTTCCATATATTCATCAACATATACGCCCGTCATAAAGCATATTCACGAATATATCTTTCTACAAATTGGTTTCCATTGCGGACATAGTTCACGCATGTATTTTTTTCTTCCTATAACGCTTATTATTACGATTCAAAGCACCAAAAGCGAGTGGCTAAATGTGCTTTCTAAGATTGACCTACAATTACTCTGCATCACAGCGTTTTGTCTCGATAGGTCAACTACTACCAAAACATTTCCATATTTCACGGACCAGAGGTGATGCCCAGTAAATATCATATTATAATGCACCCTAGGAAAATCTCATCATGGTGCACACGTAATTGACATCGCTATACTTACAACATCTGTGCAATATACTCGTTCTGTATCAGTATTCTTGTGCTAAAGTCATAATCGAGGACACCAAGAAGACAAAAACATAGGACACCTGAAGGGCACAGAAAAGAATTCACTGCAGTTGATATAACAAAAATCAACAACCTTTATATTTTCAAAACATACATCATCAGTTTCATATAACATCAATGATGACAACAAAACAATAAGTTAAGAAACCGGAAATATTGGCTTCATTTAACAGAAAAAAACACAGGCTCGGTAATAATTCATTCTTTAAATTTATGACACGCGAGAAATTTGATTGTATAATAGTCAATTAAATTTGGACGATTATCTGTCAAAACTGACTTAGAAAACTGGACTCTTTGAAAAAATAATGCATTAACTAGTCATCACAACCGTCAGTGTTTTGGGATCCTGACTCGACCGCAGATTGATACAATATATTTGTCTGACGTGATACACATATCAATGTCAAAGTCACTGTGCAACCCTTAACTTGGGCTACGATTATAAGAACTATTCAACAAAAGAACCAATTTGCCATGTTTTGCTTCTTCTTTTTTTTACTATTCACGATTCCCTTAATCTTGGTAACACTAAATATACGCAAGAAAATATTAAACCACACGCATATTTATGGCCGTTTACTTTATGTCAATTACAAAGTGAATACTTTGTCTCCTGCCAGTGTACATCAAATCAGACAAATACTGTATTGTAGCAGACTACTGTTTACATGGACAAATGCTTAAAAGCGATTTTCATGGATATGTAGGCGATACAACACAACATCGTATACAAAGACACTCGTCTCATCTTCAACAAAGCTCTGTACAAAATATATTATACTTTTTCATCTTTTAATACAAAATATCTATGCATACAAAAACTCAAAAGATAGCTGTAAGAGATAATACAGACACAATTCATCAAAAATATATGTAGCTACCACCTTATAAAACATAAATATCTACTTTTCTCCCATTAGTATAACAGGCTATGAAGTGGAGAACGTAAATTTATACAGCGCGATCGTCCTTTACTCGATCACCATTTTCCAAGGCAAGGTGGTTGCTAAATTTTCCCTTGCAACATACATGCACTAAATTTATCAAATTTTAAGTTTATGTGGTGATCACTGTGCAGAGGTTTCGTAGTGTATCATACCTTCTCTCCTAAAATCTGGAAATCACAGACTTGACAAATAAGCAAACTGGTGAGTCTAACCAAATGGAACTTGGCCACAAGTACTTAGCAAAGA
This sequence comes from Haplosyllis anthogorgicola, assembly GCA_038406195.1. Classification (NCBI taxonomy): domain Eukaryota; kingdom Metazoa; phylum Annelida; class Polychaeta; order Phyllodocida; family Syllidae; genus Haplosyllis; species Haplosyllis anthogorgicola. The sequence continues at coordinate 5,171 of JBCAUI010534084.1, read as the reverse complement.
ATGGCAAAATTGCTGTTAAATATTCTAACATATCATGGATGACGGGTTTTACTGAGAATGTGCAATCAGCATTGACTAAAAAGCAGTGTTTCAAAAATTTTAGGCTTCTATTCCAAACAGGGCTCGAATTCGTGAAAAAATCGAGCACAAGGTAACCTAGCTCTTAAATTTGGTTGCCTAAAACAAATACAGGTGGTCCTAATTGTACATATTAAAAGATCCAATATTATTATACAGCGGCAGTCCCACTTTTGTATAAAAATGCCGAAAACTGAAAATGAAGAAAAATTCAGGCCATAGGGTCCACAGACCAATGTAGCAGGTCAATCTGGGGAAAATCCTGGGTTACTTAAAACAATGTCAGTTTGAAATTTCGACCAAGCAAGTCACTAATTCGAGCCCTGTTCAAATAAAGTTACATGTATTTTAGTTTAATTACATGTGTTAAACTGGCCTTTGTCGGAATAAAGCGCACACTACTGGGAGAATGATTGATTGTGAAGGCAACTTGGATGGCACGAATAATTATGATATTGACCATTAATGCTTTCACTATGATTATATCGTTGTACAGTACACCCAACACGACTTTTTAATCAGAAATCACGACTATTATTTTTCGGCATGTGAGGACACTCAATGTACAGGAACATATTTGGCCCTATTTGCAGTAAAATCATATTTGAAGGGCGTTCATGTCCATATTTCTCAACAGTATTTTACAACGCACTATAATTTGATTGTAAATATCACAGTTGTATAAGGTTAATAAAATATATAATAATTAAATGTGTATGGAAGTTTTGCCCATATTAGATTTTGGATCCACTAATCTACAATCTCTTTAAATCACTTTACCTTTGCGATTTTCTTCATAAGGATTTAAGACCGATTTCCTTCCACTTAAAGCAATACCGTCGAGTCTATGCCTGTACCATTCCATTTTCAGAAAGCTTGTATTGTGCATGTTTTTAACTACTTAATTTCTGGACAAACCAAATGTACACGTACAAATGCAAAATATATGCATCTCGCTTCCATACCTTATTATTTGTATTAATACCAGAATTTTCTCCGATGTCAGTGTTACCATCTTTTGAAAAAATGACTTAAGTAATATTTTTCTTACAATTTATATCAAATGGTCTATGAAACCAATGACCAAGTTATGCTAGTCAAATTTCCTTCTTCTCGTTGTGATTCGATGACGGAACAATTCCATTAGCTAGGCCATTATGATAATGTCCTATATGTCCATTTTCACCAATCTTTGCCATGTTATTATTACTGCTCACACCATTACTTGACGGCTTGCTTTCCGATGGCTGCTGAGGACGATACTTGTTGTGATATGCATTTTTGCGGAAGCGATAAACATCATTTTTCAGCAGTCTTTGGAACAGTACCGTGTTAACCGGTGTCATAACTACCATTGAGAGTGACAGGCTAACAAAGTAGATGATTGATACTCTACTGTACCACATCATCATTCCTGCGAAGATGGCCACCATTCCGCCAAATCTGCATACTACAAATGTGATGAGGTTGATCCAAGCATTTACACGATATAATTTCGAGTTAAAATCAACCTGCAAAATAAAAGCAAAAGATATTAGAAAAAAATTTAAAATTTAATGTTTCTATTATATGCAGTGAAACGAAGACTCTCTAAAATAATTTATGTCGCAACAATTTGCATACTGAGTAGTTTTTATCGAAACATTTGAAAATACAGTAGAACTTGCTTTGACGGCCACCTTTACTCATACTGTAAATTGGCCCTGATGACAGATGGCCTCACAGAGCAGTGATGATTTTAATGATCTACCCAAGAAAATTTTTTAAAAACCCAACATGTTTGCCATAAATGCCAGGTGGCTGCACAAAGCAGTGGCTTGTTAAAGCAGGTTCTACTGTACATGTAATATGCTGTTTTACATTTTGATGTGAATTTCTACTGATACGGCTACTAAGATTTTATCGTTGTACAAGAGCAATTACACGTTATCAGTGCATACAAAATAGGTGACACTAAATGAAATACATCACAAATTAAACATTTATTGTACATGATGCAAATACATTACCTGCATCAACTGTAATAATTTTCGCGAATGCAAGAAAAAAGAGTTGATCTCTGCTGTCAACGCAATAACATTGTATCCTATACACTGACAGGTTACCAAGTTGTAGAAAAACATTGCGCTCACCTGAAAAGTTTAAAATAACGTTTGAATTTGCATCATATTTTATATTAGAAGGTTTGCACAAGGCTAATTTACTGTTGGCGTGGACTTTGCTAGAACCCACTAGGTTTTAGTGCAGCCAATGCTATTAACAGGTAGGTTCTAGGTCCGTCACTTAAATGTAATTATCAACGTGACTGCCAGAGTGTCAACAATTATTTACTGTGACCATCACATGAGTATACATAATGTGCACACACAGGGCGTGGCTGTATTACCAATGGGACTGCAGGTGCACTAATACATTTCCTGCACAGGCACGAAAGTGAAAGGTTAATCCTTTAAATAAATGTCATAATTTTCACAAATGTTATTGATTGTAGTGGCGGGTCCAGGATTTCCCTAGGGGGAGCGGCTAATGAAAATTCCACCATAAAATGGTGATTTATGGGCAAAAACGCCTCTGGCATCCCCTGGATCCGCCAACGTTGATTAGAACCAACACTTACAGCTATATGGTGTAACAAAACTTCCCATTGGGACTTGATGGTCTTGTTTCTACAGATATCCACGAAATCATAGAAAAAGTAGCCTGAAAGTAAAAAAAAGAAAATATGTAACATGTTACTGGGTAATGTACATTGAAGAAGAACAATACGAATTCTCCAGTAAAATTTGCGACTCGTTCCTATATGTGAAGCCAACTTTGGTCACCTTGTGTGTACAATTGTAATTCCCACTAAGATTTTATCAAGAATACCCCCGGGTTGTACATCTATTAAATTTAACCCCTCTGGTAAACATACTGAACCAATCGGCACCCTATTCTCTCAACCATATCTTGAGAACCTGGGTCTAAAAAGTGGGCCTTTCATTTCTCGGTTAAAAGGCAAAAGGCCCTGTTTTTGTTTTGTCTCTTTTGCGGCTTATTTTGTAAGCTGGAGTGCTACAGTTATCGAACAGAATGCAACTGATATTTAATGGGTACATAATTAAACAAATGGGCATGCATTTTGCACCCTCGTACATATACCTCACATTTTCCCACTTTTTTATCTGTCTGTATTTACAAACATAAAACTTGGCATTATGAAATTTTAAGTTGAAATTCGTACAACGTGAACGCACCGGGTATTTTTAAAAATGCTTTCATTAAAATTTCATATTCTGCATAGGAAAGGTAGGCTGTGCCCAGGCATATTTATCATGACTGCACTGGCATGTCAATATTTGGATCCCCTTGGTTGAGAGAATAAGACAACAGAAGGACAGCCGCATGCTGTCAATATAATAATCTCTAATTCACGAATATGGGGGGGTCTATCTCTTTCCCGTGCGATCAATAACAAGGCCATTTAAATCCCCGCGATTTGATTTTTAATTGCCAATGCCAATACCTGACCGCGGCAGATCGAAAAACATGTACGTTAATAAAATAAAAGCCAGTGATCCTGTGTGCCTTATTGGATGATCCTATGAACGAACTCACCCGATTGATTACAATAAACGAATGCAGCAGTTAACTGCAGGTTCATTTAACGTGACAGCAAAACGATCTGAGTCATCAAATATGTACCCATTTATCAAAACGCCAAGGTAAAAAAATTGTCCTTCAGGCCTTGCTTATCACCAATTCACATTGCAATAAATACAAATGTCAAGTGGATATTTTAGCTAAATATTAAATTCTACACCACAGTTGTGGATCTGTTATTGTTCCTTCCTTCGAAACAAAATAGCATCCCAACGTTTTTATTGTTTACATATTCTACACATAAGCGTATTTGCTTTTTAAAGATATGTTTGTTGGGTACACACCTGTAGAGACTGCGACCATCGAATATGCGAAGATATTAAATGATGTTACCGGGTCAGACATCAACTCGGGATGCAGCACAAAACTGAAAATACATAAAACACAATCAAATTAGCACAAAAAGTCTCATAAGTTGTTAATAGCGGATATTTGTTGCATATAGTTTCCTTTCACATGTACGTTGTAAACACGAATGTGGTTTAGGTAAAATGACTTCGCCGTCCCAGCATGCTGATTATTTGGGAAATTGGTCTGTAGTGTAAAAGCCCTACACAATAGACTATCTTTGAGTTGCACTCTAATTTGCTACAATTACAATGCCGTAAAAGGCAGGTAAGCCCCCAAGATAGGTAAAATAAGCAGGAACATTAAGGTCCCTGATATCATTTATGGTAGTAAACAACGGGTCATCATAAACTACAAATCCATTTAAATGGAGAATGGGTCATCATAAACTACAAATCTAGGGGTACCATAGCTGTAGCATATTTATCACCAAATGTAGATTATCTTGCAAACAGGCGTATCCATTTCAAACAACCCACTCAGTCATCATGACCATAAAAGTAACAGTGGGTCGCACCGACGTATCAAGATCGGTTGAAAGCACAGGTTCCCCATCAGTGTATCAAAATGAGATACAAAGAACAACTTGGGCCTTTGTTGTTATTTATCTGTACTATGCCTACGTACTATCGAGTACATTTATTCGATAATTTCACTGATATTTTTATTTGTTTCCGTTTTAATCAGTTCGTGACACTGTTACCAAACGTAATACACGATTTTATGGCAATCTAATTTCGTGCTTTCACAACATTATTCCCCTTATGATCAAATATCCACGAGATCCAAGTACATTAATGTTCGGGATCCACTGGTCGTCATAACAGTTGGTCTTGTTCCACAGCAATGATCTAATCGATCACATGCCCTCAACACCACACTTTGTATTCCTTCTGTTCTGTTATATAGGAGGGAGTCTTATAGAATAACATGTTCGTATATATGTCACGGGTGCACAAACTTAGTATAGCCGTTTGGCTAGGTAAACCGTATTAGTGGGGGTCCCTCGGCGGACGCCCACGGGAGGGGACCCGCCGACGAGCATTCGTCGGCGCCTGCCCGTGGGAGGAAGCTGTTTGCGCATGCGTCAACGTAATGACGTC
>JBCAUI010534073.1:0-11164 GCA_038406195.1 Haplosyllis anthogorgicola | reverse complement strand
GTAGTGGCAGTGCTGAAAATGCCACACTGTGTTATTGATACGATTGGTAACAAAGTTATCAATTATATAGACTAGGCAGCACCCTCCCCTAGGGGGATTTCTAGTGTGGTCGCCATTTTGTGATGTCAGTCACGCTTATAAAAACATGTGTACAGCTGAACCTGTTTTGAGCGGCACCTATTTTACGGTATACCTGCCTTTTACGGCAGTATCACTGTAACATAAATCCTTATTATTCATGTTTATTATACCTGTTTTGCACGGCATACGTGCCATTTACGGCATTTTTGCCCTGAAAAATTAGGGTGCCGCTCAAAACAGGTTCTACTGTATTAGATAATACAGTTTATGTTATTATAAATATTAAAATATAATACCATTTTTCTCTTACTTGAAGTTGTGCGTGAAGCGCTGTACGGAGCTGAGGTTTAGGTACGCAGGGCTGCGGAACGGTAATGCGTGCGTGTGTGGTAACGGGTACAACCGATGGGGCACCGGCACAGTGTGCACAACGTCACCCGTCACCTGCACTGGGGACCTTACCGACACGTGCGGTGCCACCAACTATGTGCGTGCCTTTGAGATCTACAACGCCACCTGGAAAAACGGACTAGGTAAATGTATACCTTTCTCATGCATTGCGCTACGAAGTACTACAAGCTTGTGATTTACCTTATTTCGACTAAAAACTTATTTTGAGAGAAGCATTCCAATTAAGGAAAGTTTTCTTTTGCAAAACCTGTGTATTAATGTGTATCAATTTCTGGATGCATTTCATGTTCAATTGCAATCCAGTCCAGTCCAACACTGAGTGCAAATAGGTGAATACAATGCTTTATCTTCCATTTGTCTTAATTAGAAAATGGTGAGAAAAATACAAATAACATGCATATTTTTATCCACCAGAGGGAGGTTCGTTAGAATACTTGGGATGTCACCAGCTCGCATCTGGAGTGGACACTCTGGTCACTACAGCGAAAGCGATGACTCCAGAACTGTGTGCTGGATTGTGTGCACACCAAGGGTAAGAATTTCTTAGTTCAGCCTATAAACTTCAATTCTTCCTATTTTCTACCTTCATTTGCGCCCGTTTTTTTCTTTTGTTTTTTTTTTTTGCACCCCGTTGTTTACATTGTGACTTCGTGTGATGCCATTATACTAGAAGCAGTGTTGTCACTTTCGGTAGACTGTCAATTGTACAAACAATTGCAAAGTCGTTTGAAGTAATTTTGACATAATTTTTAGTGATTTGTAAAAATAGGATCAATTGAACTTGGCCCCTACAAGCCAAACTTGACAAAAGACAATGAAAATAGTGGACGCTTAACACTTTTTCACTGATGTAAGAATTTCCTTTTTGATATCAATTTCAAAATTTGCCGTGTAATATATTCCAAACAATAAAATAAACCCTAATTCTCTGGTATCCAATGTTTTCCAGGTACAGTGTGGCGGGAGTGCAGGGCGGGGAGAAGTGTTACTGCGGTGAGGACTACACGGTGACGCCCAACACAGCGGCGTGTGTGGTGTGTACAGGGGACGGCACCTCAGAGTGCGGGCACAATACCGGACCTAAACGTTCCATCTACCGCATTAACGGTGCAGTCCCTGTGCAAAGTAAGTGAATTCAAAGATTAGTCCGAGCCAAATGTACTACCTGTGGTACAACACCCGTACAAAATTCGTGGAATAATCATTGCCTTTTGTAATCTTGCTTTTGGTGGCAACCGTCATAGTTGCCTATTCTGGAACCGATGCAAGTCAATAAGACGAGTTGATAGCAGTATGTAATCATTTTGGAGCCACTGGTACTCTTTAGTTTGAATTTTGTTGCATGCTCGGATTTTGTGTAAAAATTCACTTTAAAGTACGGTCTTGCAATGGTTCCTCTGTTTAGACTTTGCATAACTCAAGAGAGACTTATCATCCGAATTATTGTGTTACATAATCGATTTGTTTGTATTTCAGACCCCCCGTACCGCTACCTGGGATGTTTCACACCAAACTCTAACTATGAGCACGAGTTTGAAGTAACAGGAGTGGAGAATACGCATGAAGCCTGCACATCAGCGTGTCACGCCGCAGACAGGAGATACGCATGTATGTTTTCCAGGATTCAAGATTTCTTGTACGGGGGGTGCCCCAATTTTTACCCATTTTGAGTAAAAATTGTCAAAAACTGCATGAAATTGAAGAAAATTTGTGCTGTATGGGGGAGGGGGTGGAAATTTGTGCTGTACAGGGGAGGGGGTGGAAATTTGTGCTGTACGGGGGAGGGGGGAGCACCTCTCGTGCACCTGGATCTGCCAATGATTTTGATGTATTCAGGCTAGGGTTTGATGTTTTTGGGTGTGAGGTAGGGTAGGGGTGGAAGTTTCAAGCTGCTCTGCCACACCGCTGACAGAAGATATGCCTGTAAGTTAATTATTTCTAAAAAATGAAGAAAATAACCTGAATTTAAATGATTGCTGCTGTTACACAGTTGTTTCTGACTGAAAGTCGGCTATGTGAGGCTACTTTGTTGCTGCGTGGGTTGTGGTATTTTCCTAATGTGTAGCAAACATGGTGCACCATATGTGTGCATGATGTCGTTCAAAACAAGTGTTGTGCCAGACAAGTTCTATACCGACCGGAGTATTGCCATTTTAACCGGATTATTTATACGAAAGTCTGTTAAATAGACACAACAACAAAATACCATTTTTATCTGAATCGATACACATTATACATAAAATTAATTTTTATGATTATAAACTGTTCATACAAGATATAAACAGATACAAACAATCGGAGAGGGTGCTCCAGTATGGGTAAACAGGATATGTATAATATCTTTTTTTTTCAGCTCTGACATTGAATAGATGTATTTGTGGCGGTACGTATGGTAGCGGCACCCGGTACAGCGACAGTTCGTGTTCCTACACATGCACCGATAATGCTACCCAGAAGTGCGGTGGATCCGCCAAGTACAGCGTGTTCGAGGTGGGCACCGAGGACTGCGAACTCAGAGGTAAAATACTGTCGTCCATTTGATTTTGAAATTAAGCCATCAAGGCTTCGTCGAATTCGGTTGCAAAATCGAAACAAGTGGAACAGTATTTTCAAGGCTTGATGCAGCTGCACCTGCAGTGCACATAGTCACTTGAGTACTCACAGCAGCTACTCACCATGTGCAGCAGTGATGTACCTTGGTATGGTGACATGTGTCCAGGGTATTGCAACTGATAAGACTTAGATAGGAACCCAACAGGTAAAAGGCCAACGATTCACAAACTAAGCAACAATGTTGTCTCATCACCACCACTCAAGCGAGAAGACTGCCATGTTGGCTTCAACTAAACGTTTAAATCGTTTCAGGCAATGACTACATCTTCACCCGTGCGTTCGTGGGTTGTTGGACGGACAACTCAATAGCTAATCCTGACACTAGGGATTTCCACACGTATCTCATAGAGAGCTGGAACGGCATGACGTTACCGTACTGCCTACCCGCCTGCAAATCCCTGGGCTTCCCGATAGGTGCCGTGCAGGTCAGTGTTCTCTTTGGACCGGAGAATGAAAGGTTCATTTACAGAACTCTCTTCATTTTGATAACAAGAGATATAAACACAGTGCTGTTGTTCAAGTGTAAGACATAATTTGAAATTCTTTGTTTCTAAATGAGCTGTGTACTTTTACGGATCAAAAAGATAAACATTTTTTTGCAGAATGGAAGGGACTGTTTCTGTGGTTATACATACGGAAAATACGCAGCTTTGGTGCACTCGTCATGTAACACTGCCTGCTTGGGTGACGGTCTGGGTGTCTGTGGGGCAAGTCTAAAGAGTGCAGTGTATGACACAAGTAGAGTGGACCTACCGTGCACATCAGGTGAGGTATTAGAGAATCTAACTTTGCACGTTTTTCTCCTTCGCCTTCCTGTACGTGCACGAGTAAAATCGTGTGGTTTTAAACCACAACGTAAGGCAAGAAAATACGTAGAACGAAAGTACAAGATCCCACCCCAGCGGCAAACGCATTGAGGGCACTTATGACATGGTGTAAATGACTAAACTGGCAACTTATGAAAATGCACTGTTCAATCGCAATGACTCAAAATTTTAAATTCAGAACCAGAGAACAACGCCTGCACTAACGGTACACACAACTGCGACGCCAACGCCATCTGTAGCTATAGCAACCAAGACGGATACGTCTGTGCGTGTAAAACTAATTACTATGGAGACGGGAGGATTGGAAACTGCACAGGTTTGATACTTAAGTTAAAATCTGGATGATTGACTTAAATAGCTTTAAAAATATCAGTTACAGTCAAATCTGCATTGGGCGAACCCTCCATTTTTCGTGGAAAAAAGTACGTGGATGACAGTAGGTTCATCCAATGGCTAATACGCCCAATGCAGATTTTACTGTATTCAAGTTCCTTACAGTCGCATTTGCTTTGTTAGTTACACATACTAACAGCTCGTTTTCATAAACTTAACGCCCATCCCTTAATGCAACAACATGCGTTAAGTTCCAAGAAACTGATGCGTTAAGAGTATCGTTAGAGTAGTTATGTGCAGTTATTCCCCAATGCTACCAGATCAGCGTTAGGTAATAACTGCACATAAACCTTAACGTCCCGCTTAACGCAACAACATAAATAACTGCACATGCGTTTAAGTTTATGAAAACGCGCTGTAAAAACCGTGCTTTTCAGTTGACTGTGTGTTGAAGAGTACGGCGGACACTGAAGCTCATATCGGCACAATCGTCACCGAGTTCAACATGAGAACAGAAGATGAGTGCTTACACTACTGCCTGCATAAGGTAATGTGCATTGACGTAAGGATAACTGAAGTTCAATCTAATTGAACCTCGGTATGCCGCAATTATCACCAGTTCAAACATCAATTGCGTTCACAACTTTCAATTTCCCAGCCTAGAACTTACCTGTGCCAGAAGTCCACCACGTTTTTATGTGGTAACCCCTAGAAATCGGGGCTGTGCACCCATGTGGGGCATCAGAATTGTACGAATAAGACTGATTTTCAGATATTACTGTTTTTGAGAAAACTTGCAATTACAATATTTTTTACCAATGTAATCATAAATTCTATACTTTTTAGAAAAATGGGATGCATCGCATTACATCATGTGATCCTCAAAAATGGCAAAGGGATGCCCTCAAGTGAGGCTGGGGGCGTAAAATGTCCTCAATGTTTCAAAATCATTACATTGTTGCTTTCCTCTTCAGCCGCACTGTCTGGGTTACGACTGGTCTCCGTCAGGTCGGGTATGCAAGTGGCATGGCAACACGACGTACCAGAACACCACGGCGGCCGTCGGTACAACGCACGTCGAGATAGGAGCCTGCGTCAAGAGTAAGGGCTTTATCATTTAAATTAGTAGGTAAAGCATGTCGCGTGCAGAAAAATATTGCCACCTTCCCACCTTACACGGTAGTGCTTAACATCAATTTGCATTGTGTATTCGTTACATTTGGGCTCGAATTAGTGACTCTCCTGGTGGAAATTTCGACCTGAACATTCTAAGTTCAAGTTTTGAATAAGATGAAACACAGGAAAAATGGAAACCTTTCTTGCTGGCTTATAGGGGTGAGTACAAAGTCAGAGCCACCTTGATCTGCTTCAGGCAACCTGTTCCAAATGCTAGGTTGTGATTTTTCACTAAATGGAGCCCTGCAAATGGGATACTGTCCCAAAAAAAAAGATTTTTTTTCAAGAATAATTGGCAGTGTGATGAACAAAATTGATCCAGAGATAACCGTTTGTGATTTTCAGGCCAGCAGAGCGGGTTACACATCTAGCATTTGTGATTTTTAGGCACGCGGGCGCAGTACCTCGGGTGTTTCGTAGAAGACGGGAACGTGATGCCGCTCAGGGTCGGCGGAGACTACGACGTACCCGGGACCCTCACCGTGCAGGTAAACCACGGCGCAGGCCAGACTTTTTTATTTGTTGAATTACGTTTCCTGCCGTTCCCAAAAGTAGGGAGTTGTAAGACAAAGTCCAATCAGAGTCAGATTTGTAACTTTCGGTCGTCTTACCAAACATAGAACAAATAATATGTCAATTTCGTGAAATTTAAAAAATGCAAAAATGTACAGCGAAGTCAATTTTTATTTTACTTTTTTCTGATCTCCGCTGTCAAAAATTTTCTTCATTGAAACATAATCTAACAAATAAATAGAATGTGGCCTTACAGAAGGCACGATTGTCGGGGGATGAACTATTAATACAAGAAGGGAAAATGAATACCGAATAGAATTTCGGTTCGCTTGAAGCAGTTTCTTGAAGTTAGCTTCAAAGTTTCGCCTAACAGAGTGATATTTCACCGTGATGAATTAGACTACTCGAATTATTGTGTAAATCATAACGTTCCAAGTTTAAAGGAAGTGTTTCCCGTGAAGTTAATTTTGGATGCCCGTGGGAGATGTGGGTTCGAATAAAAGACGTGACCTTTGGTTGCATCTCTTCCATGACCAGCGGACAAGGCCTTTTTGGAGAAGTTGATCATTCTAAGTCCCAGTCACATGGACTGCAATCACAGTTTAGCATTAGCTTCTATCAAAAGTCTAACGATCTGTCAACTAAGCTGTTCCAAAGGAATTGCAGTTCACCCAGGTCCGTAGAGCATGTAATTTTTCATTCGTCAGCTCTGCATCAACCGCTGTAAACGTAACAAGTTGAGGTACGCGGGGCTGCTAGGTGGAGCCTACTGTCAATGTAGCGACGGTTACAACAGATGGGGCGCCACCACCGGCTGTACTACAGCTTGCAGTGGAGACATCTATGAATCATGTGGTGGAACTAGCAAAATTTCTGCCTACGAGGTATTGCCGTCTCTGTGGGATCATGCTGCTTTAGGTGATTGTTTGCTTTTATGTATTAGAACAGTAGACTAAAATATAGCAATACAGGCAATTTATTTTATACTGTTTAACCTGAGTGAGTTGTGAAGGAGAAACTAATTGTTATGATTTGTATTTTACCAAAAATGTCTCATATAAACAGATGTATTTCATAAAATCAAGAATATAAGGGTAACCGTCCAAAGGACGGGTTCCTCCTAGTATTCATTAAAACAATTAGCGCCAAAAAACAATGATTATGTATGTTTACACTTAGCACCTGAGGGCATTGCGGCTGAATATCTTGGATGTTTCCAGGACAGCGGGACAGCGAGAGATCTGCCCGTGATGGTAGCGACAAATTATGCAGGCATGACGGCGTCATTCTGTATGGGAGCGTGTGCTGCTCTAGGGTAAGTGTCACAACGCCGGCATGACGGCGTCATTCTGTAAAGGAGCCGAGCCTGTCTGGCCCTGGGGTAAGTTTTTTTTTTTTCTGAACACAACAAAGTCCCATTATTTCAATAGAATTATTAGTCTATCACGCGAAGCGTTGATAGACTACAGTAGACGGCAAGGTGGTTTCGCTATGAACTCAAAAAGTGAGGACGAGGTGTTGGGGATGGACCCCCCAGGTGAGGACAAGGTGTTGGGGATGAGGTATGGGGATGGACTGCCCCCCCCCCAGGTGAGGACGAGGTGTTGGGGATGGACCCCCTGCCAAGTGATGTCAGGTACAGATAGGTCACGTGATAGGTCACGTGATAGGCCACGTGATAGGCCACGTGATAGGCCACGTGATAGACTATTTACCCGACTTTCCCGGGTAATTCCTCTCGTTGTATTATTGATTACAATATTAATGATTATATTATATTGCAATACAATTGATACATTATCAATGTATTCTGCCAATTTTCTGTTTATTTGTTATTTCGAGCTGACGCAGTACACAGAGATCGTATCATTTTGGAAAGAAAGAGAACAAAGGAGAGAACGAAAGAATTTCACGCTGTGTTTTTGATGCGCTATTGTTAAACTTCTGATACAAATTCCGTGTACTGGATGCAAATAATTTAAACAAAAATGATGTATCCACTTCATGCTGCATTATCTTTGTGTCAAATTACTTGAACAACACAACACTGAATTTATACAACTTAAAATCAGTACACGGAATTCGTATCAGTTTGGGAACAATGGCGCATCAAAAGCAGTGTGAAATTCTTGTCTTCCATTAGGATACGTCCTTTAATTAGATTATTTTTACTAGTTCGCAAAATTTCCGACTGATGTCAGGCTGATTTGTTATGTTATCCAATGAGGTGTGGAGACAAAAACATCAAAACCATGAAGTCATGGATCAATACTCTCACACCACAACATGAACACAGTGTTGAGAATCAGTGCATGACCACAGCACATAATAAAACAATAGGGATCCATATGTATTCATGTGGTGAAGTCATAGAACTGCAACCAGTTATGGGTAAATGCTCAACACTGTGTTCATGTTGTGATGTGAGAGCACGGATCCATGACTTTCATGTTGTCAAGTTATGGTTGTAATTTGAGACCTTAGTGCATTGAGGTGAAATAAGTTAGTTTAATCAGGAGATGTCGCTGGCTCATAGGGAAAATCTCTGCTTACAGAATCGTATCATAATGTCTCTTTTGTTCTAGACGTTTCGAAACTGATACAAATTCCTTGTACTGACGAGTTCTATTCCAACTATTTGGTTTACATTATTGCATCATGAACTTGAAATAACTGAAATATTTCAGTTTGAAATAAAAATACTAGGATAACGCATTTGGTGATGCTAATGTGGAATAATGGGCTAATGTGGAATAATCTGATAATAAACCGTTATGCTGTGTTGTCGTGATGAGTTCCATTTAACGTCAACACTAAAGGTGAAAGAAACTTATCTTATCTCAAATGACAGTGGCAAACAATACTGACGGCTGGTCAGAAGAAATCTTGGTGATGAACATCTTCAAAGACGATTTAACACCAGTTGTGTTGAGAACAGTGAAACAATGAAACAATATGAACTGTAATCGTATTGTTTAAAATTCCCGTCAGATGAGTAACGACCCTTTATGTCAATGAAAATCAACAAGTGAAACTGGGTCACGGAACACGTGCTTTTGTTTTACGGGGTTTAAGTGGCCTCTTTGCGTGAGCCACGCCTGAGCGGGACTGACGACCCAGTAGGTCCTAATACCTTAGCAATAGGTTACATTCACAATAGGTCTGAATGTCTTTACTGTGTGGCCAGTCAGCTGGAGCCTATATCCTTAAAAGGCAAATTTAGATGATAAATTTATTCCTTTCTGCATCAATCACAGCACAGTGTATATCCAAACCTCTGCATTTATTCCACGTCTCTGAAATTAAATGGGTCTTGACCGTTTGGCACCCGCAGCACACAAAAATCGTATCATTTTGGAAACGAAGAGAACAACAGCAGCACACAGAAATTGTATCATTTTGGAAACGAAGAGAACAAAGGTGAGAACGAAAGAATTTCACGCTGTGATTTGGATGCGCTATTGTTAAACTTCTGATACGAATTCCGTGTACTAAACTACAAATGACAAAAACTTGCCTATTTCTTTCTGTTTGAGAGCAATTCAGACAATTCCGATTTGATTTTGATTTTGACTTTGTAAGTCTGTTACTGTATTTTTATGACATTCTTTTGTTTGCAGATTTTTCCCTTTTTCCCCTTTTTAATGTTTTTGAAAGTTCTTTTGGTCTCATATTTCAGCACCTACGCAAAGGGAGGCGTTTACGTTATTAAAGTTTTCTGTGCAATACAATTAAAAAAGGATTAAATCCCAGGTGTCGTGGAAGGTAAATTTACTTTTGTTTTATTTGGTTTTTTTTCGTTGTTATAATTTCTATTTTAGAAAATTTGTACATGTACGATATTTTATATCAGTAGAATATCTCCAATTTGGTAGACCAGAGATTAGCTAGAGCTGACATCTGCAGTAATTCTATTAGATGTAAACAAACACAAACACATGTTGAACTCAAGTGTGAAGGTCAATCAACATGAGCATGGGTGTGACATTGCCCAGTGCAATCACAGCATGTAGTGCAATGACTGTACAATAGGGCTAACAGAACATACCCCAAGAAAGTCACCAGACTGGAGATGAATGTCCTAGCCCAGTTTCATACTACTGAAGTTGAGTAAAACTGTAGGCTGCAGGCATGTTGAAGATGCCACCCACAATTTCCCTGTGAATGCCAACTTAGAGAAGATGCTACAGAAGGCATGGAAGGAGAACCACACCATACACATGGCAGGGGGTAGTTGATCAGCACAAGGAAATGAAGAAACTGTGGGAAAATGCCCTTCAAAACTGCAGAAGCTGGAGGGTGTATGGTGACACCATGCAACAGCTGTGCAGCAGTGCAGGTCATTGCCAACATACCTACACTATGCATAGATCAGGTGCTGACTTGGGACACAGTGACAACCAGCATGGTGGAAACATCAAAAATTCAGGCCATCACAGCATGCCCTTGAGAGAGCAGAAACAGCCCAGAAGGCACTCACAGGCAAAGCAGGACCATGATTCCCTTCTCAGTTTTGTACAGATAAGTACTAGCAGTGGGACGTTCAACTCAGCCACCAATGCTGAAGATACATCTGACATGGGGGGCTCCAGATATGGCAAATTTTGGTAATGAGCAAGATAAAATAGCCAATGATCCCAAGGAAGAGGTAATCATTGTGCCAATTAATCTCCTAGATTCAAGCAGTGATGACAATGATACAGAGGGGAAGAGGCATAAGGAGGAGCAGTGAAAGTCTGCTGTGGCTGCTAGGGAAAAGAAGAGAGTAGTTCAGACCTGTTGTGTTGCCCATACTAGACTGTGGGTGATGGGATTCACTAGGGAGGAGTGCAATGGACTTTTCAAAGCAGGCAAGCTGCAACAGGAGGTCTGCAACTTGCTTCCATTTAACTCAGTGCCTGTGGCTTATTACAGGACTCTGAATTAGAATTCCAATAATACAGTATTGTTTCTCTCATTGTCAAATTCTGCAAGCATTCTCTCACCTTACCTTCATTCCACAAGATTGATTACATGTAAATATGCTGAAAAAAATAATGGGCATAATAACTAGAGATGATCCTGAAACAAAATAAATCCATAAGTGAAATTTGATAAAATTATTGAGTTAAAATGCCATGATGAAAATGGAACATGACAGTGTGATGCACACTACATGTGAGGGTGAAGAAATAATAGAATAATAATAGAAGTCCATAACATCACCTTTA
>JBCAUI010534062.1:0-11164 GCA_038406195.1 Haplosyllis anthogorgicola | reverse complement strand
TTGTAACCATAGCCACAATATCACATGAAATGATGCACACTAGAAATGTCTGATATTTCAGGATTGCTATCCAAATTTCAAATTCAGCTTTTGCACATAGCTATGCAATTCAGTTGTCTGTAATCCACCCATTGTTATGTAAATTACCTGTAACCTACTTATTGCCGTCACACCCCCTGGTTCCTACCAGCCATCTTGAAGGCTTCTTCGAATAGCTGGGCACAGCACTTTTAATCATGCTCTAATAACTTCAGTTACGTTGTACATTGGAAAATCCATCTCGAGCAAATGTCTGCAAGATATTTGCTGACGACTGGATAGGGCTGCTTTAGTTTTCAAGGACTCGACTCAATTATCCCTGTTGTGAACATATTGAGAAAGTTGCTGGTTTTTTTAAAAAAAGTGCAGATCAGCATAAATCGTTTATTTAGATTCGTAAAATTGCATATCAATACGAGCACCTATTTTTGCTGTTCAGCAAAATCGCAGTATCTGTTTGGATGCGTGGAAATATTAATTTACCATTACCGGTAATTTACATCAAGCAGAGGTGTTAATGATAGTGACAGGAGACGACAGACAAATCTTTTTTTGTGGCCTACACCCAGAGGAAAATCATGGAGCAACTTTGTGCAGAATGCTCCAACTTTCAAAAGCAATGCGCTCCAGCTGCATTATTTCATGCAGCCCAGATTGGACATGAGAGCTGTCTTCAAAAAGTCATAGAAGCAGGAACTGATGTCAATGTAAAGAGCACAAACAATTACACTGCATTAACTGTGTCAGCGGAGAATGGTCGAGATAAATGTATGGAGTTACTTCTTCAAGCAGGAGCTGATGTGAACCCATCTTGTGTTAGCAGCAGAGGACCGTTTGGGCCTTTAAGCAAGGCTATTTCGGGTGGTCACACTAAGTGCATTGATTTGTTGATCAAAGCAGGAGCAGATGTGAATGGCATATTTGGCGTGCGCTGGCAAACCCCTTTAATATATGCAGTAGAATTTGATCAAAGTAAGTGCATTGACTTAATAAATGCTGGAGCTAATGTGAATGTCACGGATTTAAGTGGTGAAACTGCATTGATGTACGCGGTGGCGAAACGTAGTAGCAAATATGTAGATTTACTTATATCTGCAGGAGCTGATGTGAATATGCCAATCAAGAAGGATACAAATATCTTAATCAGGACACTGAAGAAAGCAGAAACGGCTCTTGATGCAGCAGAAAGGCATCGTGTCTATATAGATTTTGAAGGCTTATCAGGTGCACAAAAATATTATTATTTTGAACAAAGATTTCATGAATTAGCAGTTGTTGAAAGTTTAACAAGTTGCCTTAAGTCCTTGATCAGGGGAGGAGCCAATGTGAATGCTGTTGATGACTGTGGTAACACTGGTTTACACGTGGCGTGTTACCAACACTTTCCTATGCTTCTCAAAGCAGGAGCCCATGTGAACGTTAAAAACGATTATGGTAAAAACGCACTGCACCACCGTGCTGAACACACTGAGTTCAGACGTTGTGGGAACCGAACCGAACCCTCCGCTCTCAACGACCTCACGATGCTGTTTGCAGCAGGAGATACGGCATTCCATGATGGAAGATGGATATTATTATATAATTCCAGCTTGCCACCTTGCCTTACAGGAAAACATGAAGAGATTTCCCTGATGAATATTTGCAGAAAAGCAATAAGAGGACACTTAATTCAGTTAAATCCACACGAAAATCTATTCCTTAGAATACCCGAAACCGGACTGCCAACTAGATTGGCTTCATATCTGCTGTACAATATGTCGATTGATGAAAATGATACAGGCGAAACACAAGATAATGAAAAACCAGCAGGCGAAAAAGTGACAGAAGAAAATGCGAGTGAAAATGCAGTTGCTGAAATTGTTGACCAACTGAAAACAACTAAAATTAAATGAACTGGGAAAGTTTTCATACAAGAGCATGCCCTTGTACTTGTTGGTGGGATATTGTTTCAATTCTAAAAGGTATACAGCTAATCCCTCTTAGCTCGAACACAGATAACTCGAACATCGTGTTATCTCGAACCTTTTAAAATGTCCCACCAATTGGTTTTCTATTGTGAAATTAACATTTAACTCGAAGTTCTGCTCAGCTCGAACTTTTTTGAGTCTCCCTTGAGGGTTCGAGCTAAGTGGGATGATCTGTAATTTGTTTTACAAATGAACCAATTTTGACAATGTGAAACAATAGTTTGAATGTTACGAGTACCATAACATGGAATTTTGTGGAAAAAAAATCAGAAACTAAAGAATTAATATCCAGTATGCTTGTAATGCCCCCAAATTTTGAAACGTTGTACATCGAACACATATAACTTGTAATTTGGCTCAACTCGAACCTTTGATATATCCTAATTTGCACAGTTTTTCAAATTTGACAGATTATATGGTGAAAATCACTGGTGAAAGAGTTTGAGTGTAGATGTACAGTGAAGACTATACTGTTTGCAATTTGACAACATTACGAAGTGGTTCTATTGTCTTCTTCTTGGTATAACGAATGGATTTGTGTGTAAATAAAAATATAAAATGTATAAATTGCTATAATTGCTTAGCATACAGTTTAAATACAGTAGAACCTGTCTTGAGCGGCACCCGACTTTTGGATGACCAGAATGCTGTAAAAAGCAGCAATGCCGTTCAAGACAGATAAAATAAACATGAATATTAAGGATTCAAGTCAGGAAAAAATGCCGAAAAATTGTAAATTGTACTTGTAACAATCGGTTACTGGTTATTTTTGTTCATCAATTGGCGTAACAGACTTTTGATGATTCTCGATTTACCCTTTTTGGTATTATTTAAATCTTCTTTTTTTTGTCAATATTTATCATTTTGCAAGTATGCTTTTAAAATAATTATTTGATTTTTCTTAATATCCTAAGCAAAGCCATTTCGGAAATGATTGGGTTGGGAGAGAAATTTCTGGCTTGGCAACTCGACATTCTGTCACGTGTTGTATTTTTGCCAGCAAGACAGCACACAGAAAAGGATGTCACACACACTCAGTACACTCATGGTCCGCTGCTTATCGAGGATCTAAGCCAAGCACTGTCTAACCTATTAACAAACAAGTTTGAAGTCCATATCTTACAGGTACAATGTAAGTTACAATGTGTGTTACATAATAACGTGTTGACGGTACAAACATCTGTGGCATAAATAGGTGGTATTTTTAAACTCCAAAAAACTCAATTTTGGAATAACAGGATTTCGTGTTATGTTTTAGTCACACCAGTAGCACATGTTGATGTTATCAACGTTGGATTATTTTGTTCCTGAATTACAAAAGTTTCTGGACAAATTTGAAATACGGTGAAGTTTTGTATCTATGCAGTTAATGCAATACATAGGCCAAAAGAAGTATGGAGCACCAATGTGAAGAGTGTACTGATTTGATTCAAGCTGCGTGGAACGGTCATGACGAGTGTGTCAAGGTTCTACTCCACGGAAAACTGACGTAAATGCGGTTACACATAATGGGAACACGGCGCTAATCTGTGCAGCAAAGAAAGGCTACTACAAGTGTGTCCGTTTGCTCATAGAGGCGGGGGCTGATGTTAACGTATCCAGTAGAGATGGATGCACAGCTCTGATAGAAGCCACGTCATGTGGGAGTGAAGAATGTATAAAGCTACTCCTGGCCGCAGGAGCTGATGTGAATGCGGCTTTAGACAATGGCACATCAGTGTTGATCAAAGCCGCATCGTTTGGAAATGACAAGTGTCTAAAGTTACTCCTAGAAGCGGAAGCTGATGTGAACACCACGGATAAAGTCGGTTTAACAGCCTTGATAGTTGCAGCTATGAATGGACATGACAAATGTATAGGACAGATTATACAAGCCAAAGCTAATGCCCAAGGACAAAGCGCTCAAGAAGGTAGTCGCTGGTCATGGTTTAAGAGAGCGGCTAAGCTAAAGGACGTTCACAAGCACGTAATGGGAGCAAGATTTGTCCCAAAATGGTTACGTTCTAGGGACAGCTCAACCCAGGATACCCCGATGAAGGGGTATGTGAATGCAGTCAGCAGCTTTGGCTGCACAGCCTTGATTGGAGCTGCAGAAAGCGGTAGCGATAGAAGTGCTGAGTTGCTCATCATGGCAGGAGCTGATGTGAACTTGTGTACATATTTCAGAGGCACTGCGTTATCAAGAGCAGCTTACTATGGCAAAATAAATTGTATAGGTGTGTTGTTACATGCAGGAGCTGATATGAACTTGTTTTGTCAAAGTCAACCATCTCACTCCAATTTAGGAATTTCTGACGCGTGGGAGGTAGAAAATGATGGCAGGCTAACGGCGCTAAACAGTGCGGTCAAAAATGGACAGTACGAATGTACGGAGACTCTGATCAAATTAGGAGCCGATGTGAATCTTACGGATGGGTATGGTGACACGGCATTGATACGAGCAGTGAAGAGTGAATGCGTCGTGCCTGTGGTGATAAAATGCATCCAGGTTCTTCTGAAGACAGGGTGTCAGATCAATAAAACCAATTTTCACAATCAAAATGCTTTGAAATACTACATCGCAGAGAAGAAGTCCCCTGATCAGAAAGTCTCAATGTTGTTACTTGCTGCGGGTGAAACATTAGATGGCACCACCTCTGGAAAATTCGTCTGGCTCAGATCTCTCAGTTTAAAAAGGCGAGTAAAGGTGCCCGAGTTTCTGCAGCAGCCGAAACTAAAGTTTAAGTTGAAGAACTTATGCAGAGAAAAAATACGAAAACATCTGTTAAAGTTGGATGCACAATCGCATTTGTTTGACAGAGTACCACAGTTAAGACTGCCGACTTCACTTACTGAGTATATGCTTTTCAATATGTCACTGGAATAAAAGCTTTCTTGTTTCCTTCGTTCAGGCCTCGACCTTAACAAAATTTTGTGTTCGCCAAATTGACGGACAAAATTTCAATGTTGTCCGTCAATTTCTCATTTACGTCAGTTACACAGAAAAGATTTAATTTGAAAATTCATAATATTTGCCTGTCCTTTTGACAGTCACTTTTTTGAAAATTGTCCGTCATTTTGTAATTTTGTCCGTTTTGGCGGAAAGACGGACGTTAAGGTCGAGGACTGCTTCGTTCTTTTGTTTTTGGAAATATTTTTGCACACTATGAAAGCTGTATAAATCATTACATACAATGATTGTATACCAACACAAAATTCATCCGCTAAATAAATCAGCTTAAAGCAAACCTATTGAAATTATTGTTATCATGTGAGATAAAATTTTATTATTGTTTCATTCATCGAAATACAGTTACTGATTAATTTTGAAGATAAAGTTGTTCGAAAATTAAGTTTACTTTACCATCGCAAACTTCTCTTCTCTTTAATTTTGAAGATAAAGTTGTTCGAAAATTAAGTTTATTTTACCATCGCAAACTTCTTTTTGCATTGACATGATTATTGATTTTCGATAAATAACCAATGCAAGATGTGTAGATTATATCGGGTTAACCGAACAGAAGGCTCAGTATACATTTAATATGTTCAGTTAATGTATTGCGTTTTAACTTCGTGAGTAAATGATGAATACAAATTGAGGTAAATTTAGCCACTGTAATGTTTATTGGAATGCGATGTGGTGTGAGATCTACAGCCTTTGTAATCTAGGTCAGAGCCTCGAGTTGAAAAGCTCGTTCTGCTATAGTTGCAGGCATTTAACATTCATCAGGCCAAGACGATAAATATTAGACATTGGAAGTGTTACACTACAGCGACAACTATTATAATTTTATCAGGTAATAATTGTCTACAAGATTAGTGTTTAGAGGGCTATATCCAAATTTATGACTCGACCAATTATGATCCGATGAACCTCATGTTCAGTGGTCGGGCCATAAAATTTTATGTAGTCCCACAACACTGTGATAACGATTTTATATTTCACTGTAAAAGAGAAAACATTTCATTTGATACAAATGAAACATTTTTATCAATCGGTGATCAGACCAAGAAAAATAAATTTTCACAACCTCAGTAGTATCGGATCCAGGATTTTTCGTTGGCGGGCGGGGGGGGGGGGTGGGGGCGCCAACCTAAAAATTCTCGAAAAAAACCTTAAAAATAGGGTAGAATCGGCAAAAACTGCATGAAAATGAAAAAATTGCTGCCCGTGGGAGGGGAGGGACGCCTCCCGCACCCCCTGGATCGGCCAATGTATTCGTCTTTCAGTATCTCCCAGGGGCGGAGCCAGGGTTTCTCGTTGCAAGGGTGCGCCGGCTTTTTCAGGTGGTTGGAGGGGGCACCTTCTAATATCTTCCTTCAAAACCCTATGGTAATGAAAGGAAATTTGGCCGTTGGAGGGGGCTCATGCCAGCGGCGCCCCCCATAAATCTGCCAACGTAGACTCTTGTACTTCTTTTGATTGTCGCTGTATATTTTACTATTAGGGGCTTTGCTGATAAATATCGGGGACCTTTTACGATGGAGGTATTATCCGCCGCATCTGATGGTGATTTCGAAAAACTTTACAAACTAATCACATCAGGAGCTGATGTGAACCCAACAAACGGTTACGGAGACTCTGCGTTACACGTAGCGGCATGGAGTGGACATGACAGATGCGTCGATGTTTTGTTAACAAATGGAGCTAATGTTTTTATCAGGAATAACATGTCACAAACCGCCCTGTTTAGAGCATCTAAATGGGGTCACCACAAGTGTGTGGAGTTGCTGATTCAAGCAGGAGCTCGTGTGAATGTAACTGACAGAGGTGGAAACACGCCTATTATCAAGGCGGCAGAAAAAGGCCAAACCCAGTGTGTAGAGTTACTAATACAGGCTGGAACTGACCTAAATGTTTCAAATAAATTGGGACATACCGCTTTGTTTAGGGCATCATTGAAGGGATATGCAAAGCGTGCTTCCTGTGTGAATGTTCTTATAAATGCAGGAGCTGACGTGAATACACACAATAAGCTAGGGAGATGTATAACCCATGCCGCCATGAAAGGAGTTATCAAAATCGTTGAATCACTGCTGAAAGGAGAAGCTGATATAAATGCTACTAATGATTCAGGAGCTACAGGCCTTTTTCAAACCGCCAGAAAAGGAAAAATAAAATGTATGGATTTACTTATAAAAGAAGGAGCTGATGTGAATAAAGGCCTGCTATCTGGCTACACTCCTCTGATGGAGGCCGCAGCCAAGGGGCATGCGGACTGCATTGTTGTGCTTGTAAAGGCAGGAGCTGATGTGAACCTAATTACAAATGATGGGATTGACATGGCATTGTTAAGGGCGGCATGGTATGGTAACACACACTGTGTGGAACTCCTAAAACAAGCAGGAGCCAATGTGAATATCAGAAGCCCTGATGGCAATACTCCTTTAATGATGATTGGCAGAAGTATGCGTCAGTATGCTGTTAAAATCGCAAAATTGCTTCTACAATTAGGAGCTCATGTGAATGTCACAAATTCCCGTGGGCAAAATGCAATCACATCATATCTGGCACATAATTCAACACCTTGGTCGAATCAGCCAGATGAAGAAGTTACAATGTTGCTTTATGCGGCAGGTGAACAAATGAAGGGTACGGTTGCAGTACGAACTGGAATTTTTGGAAATGTCGCACATATCGACATACCTTGTTGTCTAGTGGAAGTGCAGGCAGATGACAGTCTGAAAAACTTGTGTCGAGAAACAATAAGAAATCTTCTATTGCAGCTCGACTGTCACACGCATTTGTTCAACCGGATACATCAGCTCGGTCTGCCTTATTTGCTGACTGGATACTTGCTGTATAATTGTGAAATATAAAGTAGTAATGACATACAGTAGACCTTCCTTTGGGCGATCACCCAATTTTTGGAAGAAAAGTGGTCGCCAATGGGCTGGCTGTCTTGCAAAGGGGGGTTATGTTCTGTATAAATTAATAATTTAAAGTGTTATATCTCAAGTCTGATGGTCTTGCAAAGAAAGACTGGTCGTGCAAAAGAAGGTCCGCCAAAAGGAAGTTCCACATACAAACTTGTCGAATACAAGATGAAATGAATTGGGGACGTTATGACTAGACGATGGCTAAAAGGTTGCTGCTCAGGAAAGTAATACCATCCGCGATCGATCGCCATTCTATTCAGAGAAACTGTGGACTGATATTGTAAAATCTTGTACCTGAACCTCAGATCAGGGTTTGAATTAATGATACCTAATCCTCCTTCATGTCCTTTGAAGCATCGATAGACTTCATTGATGGGTTAGCAAGATCGCCTATGAGTTCAACACTGAGCAGACGGGTCTCCTCCCCTTCGCTACACCCCCCCCCCCCCCCAGGGATAGGTTCCAGGTGAGGTGGCCTGACCTTGAACCATTCGCAGGCATGTCCAGTAGACCTGAGCAGACAGTAGCCTAGAGGTCAGCATTATCAACTTAACAGCTTAGAAACTGCTGCCATCTTCCAGGACACTGGACTGCCTGTTTACACAGAACCGGAAATTGTATGTGCTTGTTTTTGCCATACAATTAAAGATGGCCAGTCAGTAGACCCAATGGGGAAAGTAGACTAAGCAGACAGTCCTCCTCCCCAAGGTCAGAGTGGCAGGTGAGGACCACCTGAACTTGGACTTTGCTGGCATGCCTGGTTGACCTGGCAGATGCCTCCCCTTCCCCCCCCCCCCTCTACAGGTCAGAGTGGAAGGTGATGCCGCCTGGATGGCTTAAATTAGACCTTCTCTTGTTTGGGTGTGTGAAGACTCTTTACCCTGCCTACTCCGGTAATTTCTCACGTTTAAAGATTTGTAAAGTGCACAGTGTGATATCAAGTTTACGATTCACTCCGGGAAGCTGATATGGGATGGACATTCACCTAAACAACACGTACAAATATCCATCTACGAAGATAATTTTTTTGCTATTTGATGAGCAAATAAATACTTCTAATGCATAGCCGCACTCTGGCAGAAAATACATGTACTATTTTTATTTCATTGTGTACAAATGTAAGAAAACATCTATTCGGACTGCAATAAACCACATTAAAACATTTGTTATTGATTGTATATTTTACCAATGATAATGAATATTAAAAATAACACAATACAGTGAAATCTGCATTGATCGAGCTTCCAATTTTTGCAGCGAAAATGTGCGTTGGTATGACCAAAGTAGTATAGAATGGCAGGCAAATTGACGAATTGTATTTGTTTGATTACGTTTCCCACCGCTCCCAGAAATCAAGATTGTGAAAAAAAAATGAATCGGATCAAAATAACCAAAATTTTGACTTTAAATGCCTCGTCAAACACCGATTGGAAAAAATTGTCAATTTCATGAATTTGAATCAAAAATATACAGCAAAGTCAATTTTTATCTTTTCTCTTTTTCCGATCGCCGCTCTCAAATTTATATTCCCTCATTGAAACGTAAATCCAACAAATAAATAAAATCCGCCGAATAAAATTCACAATTGGCGTCTACGACAGTTTGCCCGGTGACCAATACGGCCAATGCAGATTTTACTGTAATAAATATGCATTTACAGTTTCACGTGAGCATTTCACATTTTTTGTTTTCAATCCCTAAAAATGGAAAATAAAATAAAAACCAGGATTGTATGTGACTCAACGTTGGTCAGCAGCCTTCATTTATTACTGCATGTTCCATTTTATTTGTGTCATTCTAGGTTTTTCTTAATTCGGACCTAGCATGATTTTGTCTAATCTGTCTAATTAGATAGGATAAAATGTACCAAAATATATCAATTTTTGATATGACATTGCAGGGTTACCACAGCGTTTGGAAATCAGGGAAAATTAGGAGATGTTTTTCCAGTCAGGGAAAAGTCAGGGAATTTTGAAATATTATGAACTATCAAGGAAATTCAGGGAATTTTGTGATTTTATTTACATGTAATTATTATTTCTGAGATTCAGCCATTTTTACTAGTTTATGACTTATTTTCCTGAAAAATTTTCAGCCTTGCTGAACATCCACAACACTCGTTACTTTCACTACCAGCTTATGTACATGTGCATTTTCAGTAACATACACAGCAGCAGGTAGTGCATAGAAGGTGTCATTTAGATCAAGAATTTGTTAATTGTGTGTCTGGAAAAAGGCTTGAAAATACTGGAAATATTAGGGAAAAATCAGGGGATTTCATCGCGAAGAGAATGTAGGAACCCTGCATTGTGTCCAGTACATGTAAATTGAACCATTTCCGGTAAAACTACCATATTATACTGGTTTAATGTACTGAATCTATGTATCATTGCTGAAATTAGCACATTTCAATTCTATCTAATTAAACAGATTAGACAAATTAGACAAAATAAGGCTAGGTACGAATTAAAAAAAAAACTAATATTAGGGCTGGGACGTGCTACAGTCGATAGTTGAATAGTATTGCCGACTAGTCAACTGGTATTTTTGTAGTCGAATAGTCAGAAATGTTAATGTATTACTAAATTATAAATATTATTTCTGGTGAAAGTTGAATAAATCTCTATTCAGTGAAACATTTGGTGACGGACAAAACTTCATCTGTGATTGATATTATTCTATGATTAATATTGCTTTAAAATTTCAAGCAAAAACATAAAACCTTTATGATTTTTGTTCACCGTTACATGTATGCATTTGCTGAAGATGGAATATATTGTGTGACTGGGCGACTACTCATATTAAATCTTCACCCAGAAGTGTCACTTGTCAACTCTTCAAGCCTCGATTTTAGGACTTTGTTTATGGCTGGCATTTTACTAGTAAATTATCTAGTCGTCCCAGCCCAGTCAATATCCATTCGCTTCTTCTAAAGGAACCTCAGCACAGCTCGTTTTCATAAACTTAACGCCCGTCCTTTAACGTATTAAGAGTGCTTAATTACCAAATGCTACCATCAGCTCCTTTTCATAAACTTAATGCCCAGTCATAATGTAACATGAATGAATACCGAGAGTAGCGTTATGTTGGTTTATCACAAAACACTACCAGACCAGTGTTATGTAATAAACCAACATACAGCATAAAGCGACCTTTGTTGCGTTAAAGGACGAGCGTTAACTTTATGAAAACGATGAATGCGACAATCCTAATTTAGGAATCCTGTGCATTGGCGGATCCAGGATTTCCCGTACGGGGGGGGGGGGGCGCCCGGCCCGTAAGGGGGGTCGCCAACCCAA
>JBCAUI010534051.1:0-11165 GCA_038406195.1 Haplosyllis anthogorgicola | reverse complement strand
ATCACGGGTCCGCGAGACAGAGAATCCAGCGCCTATTTCACTGCTGACGCTCAGCCTGAAATATACCCTGCGCGACATAATAATAATAAGAATAAGAATAAGAATAATAAGAATAAATCTCTGCCTTTTTCCTTTTTCCTCAGGCATTCTCATGGTTTGAATGGGTTGACATGGTTGCAAAATATTTACGACTTTTTACGAGCAATAAAATTAAGATCACAGATAAATTGTTATATTTTTTCTATTTAAGACTGAATTACAATATCAATTTCAACCTTTTATGTTTCACGTCATATGTCACCGAATTGAGCAAAATACAGTTGAAGAAATGTGCATGAAAATTTTAGTTTTCACTATTGGCGAAGATTTCTATGTTGGAATAAACTTGAAAAAAAAATTGAGCTGAATCTGAGTCGTCTGAATTGTTCATTTAATACTGCACCTCGAGAGCTGAACGACCAGGATATTATTTAGAAAATCAGGCTCTGTTTCTGTTCTTTAGAGAAATGAAAACTCTCCCCTGAGTTTCCGAACATGCTGCACAATTAATGATTAATGAACACACACACATTTCTTACTTAGAATTATTGTATGGTATGTACTGTTTCATTTTTCTTCACATTTCAGATCGACGTTGGACCAGTGAGTGTCCGGGAGGTTTGCGCATTGCGGGCCATAGTCGGAATAGTAGACGATTTCTCTTCTCTCCGCCTCCTTCAGCCAGCACAGGCGACTGTCGCACTTCACAGGGTTGTCCTTCACCTCAAACAACACGTGTGTTCTCGTCACATTCTCATTCGTGAACCACTCTACAGTGGAAGAACAAAAAACATCGCACAAAACAGTCTTCATTCCACTCTATCCTATCCTGTCAGTAATTTACTAAACTTTGGGCTAACAAGGTAAACTGTACTCGCCACAAATCCTATTCATCAGCTTTGACAGGTTTCGGCAAGATTGAATATCTTGTGAAATTTTGTTTAGTAGAATATCCGGACAAAGGGTTTTAACTAAAAGCTATTTAAAATTTATTTAAATGTATTTATTCAAAGGTATTTTATGACTTGACTCATTACTCATTTAGACAGCAAAATATGTCAAACAAGGGATGACCTGTCGCTGCACAGAGCTTCATGCAATATTTACCAAGAACTTACTAAGTCCAACACTAAAATACACTGAATTCCCCCCCTCCCCCAGAAAGTGTGGTGAAAGAGTGGGGTAGGGGAAGGACAAATCAGCAGCTTGACTCTATTCTGTCTAGCATGACTGTGCAGCTTGACTCTAGTCCCTCTAACATTTCTTACATAACTTTTCTGTAATGGCTGCCAGGAACACAAATCTAATCTCTTTTGAAAACAGATCCTCAATGCAATCTATCGGGCATGAGGCCCAATTAAAGCTTTGACGTAAAATTTGTTTTGTGCCCAGTTTGATTCTCACCTTGCGGAAAGGCATCTTGGCGTATTGTTCTGAGCTCGTTCCCCACTAACCAGATTCTGGTGAGATTCTTCAGGGGTCTGAAGGCACCTGCATGTAACTTCAGGATCCCATTGGAACCCAGAGCAACATAGAGCAAAGAATCCAGGCCAATCCACATCTTCCCTCTGATTTCGGAAAAGTTGTTATTTAGTAACCAGAGACTGCAAGTTACTAAGTTTTCTGAACGGTCCCCATGGCAGAGTCGAAATTTTGTTGTAGCCTGCAAGCCAAACAAAGAGTATGAATTAATTTTAAGATAAAATAAATTCTGGTTTTGTTTTATCTACAGCAACACCAAACATGCTGTTCCACTAAAACGCTTATATCTTTGTCTTTGATGAGAAAGGCTAAGGAAATATAAATTTCACAATATGAGTCCTTAAATGCTCACTGCACTCAGAACTCACACTTTGTACTGCTGTGAGATGATACATGTAGACAAAATAACAACAAAACCATGAAGTCATGGATCAATGCTCTCCAGTGCTCTGACCTGACTGAAAGAATCAGTTTACCATGGCACATCGTAATATAGTACAATAGGAAGTCAGTCAATACAGCAATAATTGAGTCAACTGTATTCATGTTGGAAACTCATAGACTACTCTTTCAGTTAGGTAAAAACACTGATCCAAGACTTCATAGTTTTGCTGTTGTAGTCTGCATGCACATCAATCTGTTAAATACAGCTCCTGAATTTTCTATCAGTTTTGGAACCATAAAAAGTCAAAAGCACAGCATGAATTTTTTTCTGATCTCCCTGGAGTCAAATTATTCTAATTAGAGGACGTATCCTAATGCAATGATTTGATTACTCATTTCGAGCTCCCTTAGAGGAAGAAGTCCCTTCCACATGTCCATTCTGATCGTTGTTAGTTCATTTCTACTCAGATACAACCGCTCCAGTTTCTTTAGTCGCCAGAAAGCTCGGGGAGGGATGTTTTCTATCTTGTTGTCATTCAGAGATAGGCTCCAAAGAGAAGGCGTTCCAATCCACATATCTACAGCATGGAGAGAAACAATTCATCACATCAAAATACAAATGGATTTAAGGCCCGTCAGGTGCTGCCCCCATCAATTTCTTTTTACCGATGAACTTTTGTCCATTAGCTTACTATGTGAATTGCAATGCATGTTAAATTTAAGCTTGGTCTAAATTAATATACTGCTTCAATTGTGGCTTCCAACGTTTAATTAAAATGCCCTTTTGTAAGCAATTGAAACTAATTCTGTTTACTGTTTTGTCTGTGCTTACATTCGAAATTAGTGCTGGTGCCCTCCTTTGTTATCTTCGTCTCCAAAATGATAGGAATTTCAGGAGATGTCACAAGTGTCAATCTCAGATTTTGATAACAATTTAAGCAAAATATAAGATGTTCAATGTTGTGCCATTCATGCTAACACAGTTACGCATTAATCTTCTAGTGTTCAAATCTGATCAAATTGCTGCCGAAACAAGTACGATCCTTCAGATTTAGCGAAAGTGACGAAATAGCAAATTTCGATTCCTGACTGATGCATGTGAGAAAGGGTCCCAGCCAAAAGGCAGGTGTAGCACCAGACATCACCTTTGGGATCACTGATTGCAGCAAGTAAGAATGCAGGCAAGAGATCCACCCTGGCTTTATAACCGATGCGGAAGTTCAGACGAAGACTAAAACAGAGGTAATCTGTGGCCCCTCTAATGGACGTTGGTCCAACAAAAAAAATATAAAAAGCAAAGAAAGAAAGAAATCTTAAAATGACCTAAATTTCGATTTCTTTCTTACTATCTCTGATCTCTGGCAACCAGTTGCTCTGCAGATCAAGGTTTCTTAAACTTCGCAGTCCTCTGAAGGCTCCAGGTTCTACACTTGATATTCTGTTGTCTCTGATGTTTAGTTCAACCAGGGATGAGAGGTTGTAGAATGAATTGGTGTGTAAGGCTGTTATGCTGTTGGGTGGAACAAGTAATGTAGAAGTTAAAGTTAATTTACTCTTGATATACCGCGCATTTCAAGGCACAGAAGCCTTATCAACAGTGGTTTACAACTTTTAGCTTCATATCCAAGAACTCACCTGAGAACTCACCAGTGAGCCATCACCTCATGATGATGAGATCAGGTGGCAGCTAAACATCCCCATAAGGTTGTGCACAATCCTGTCCTCCCACATAGGGATGGTACCAATTTTACACCTTGGTCTAGTGAGACTGTGATTTACTGAGACACTGCCCAACATCTCTACACTGTCCGAGAATAGAACCCGGGTCACCTGCAAAGCAGCGCTTTGTGCTAACCACTGCACTACGGGGCTAGAATGCTCAAATGTAAAACGAAACAAAGCAAAAAGAATTACATCAGAAGAATGTGATGTGCCTGATGTAAGTATGAATTAAGTCAGGGTGTGCCATAATGGAAATCTGGGTTTGTAAAACATGACAAACGTCCGTTCCGTTATGTTACATTTATAGTTGCCACGATGTGCACGTTGTGTTCTCGACATTTGGTCACCAACAATACGAATGAATTTCTCTATGGCGTGGCACTGCTACTACACTCCTGGTTGCAAAAGTGGGAGTTGTTAGTGTTTACAATCCACTTTAATTGGTCTAATATGAAATGGCAGGTTTGCTGTGCAGATGACTAGAGCTGATTAACATAAAGTAGATTTGTTCACACATGAATACAGTTGCTTGACAAGCTGTCACACATGAATACAGTTGCTTGACATGCACCCACACTTCATTGTTGAAGTGCAAGACTTCAACTTCTGTTGGGATTAAGAAAATGAATTGCAATAGCTCAATCAGTGTCAACCCAAACGTAAACAAATAAATGTAAACAGAAACCATGTGGATTAAAAAAATACTGAAGGTGTCTGCACAATCTAAAGGCCTTATGATTCGCTAAGATAGTCCTGATCTGACGTATTGATCAATTTACTGTTCCCTTTCCAATACCATGAACTCGGACTCGAACCGCACGCAAGCAAGAGAGAGTGCAGGCGAAAGATCCACCCTTAAAACCCATGGGGACGGTCACACAAAGTACATAACAGGGTAATCAGTGGCCCCACAAATGGAGCCTGGTCCAACAAAAAATTGAAAAAAAAGAACGAGGACTGCCTCGTTTTGATTCTGAATGCTGCCCGCATTCGTCCGGTGGCATGAAGGATGTGCGCCGGGCAAGTCGTTGTACACTTTTATTCGTGAAAAAAAAAATCCGCAAGCATTCATGAGTGCAGGCGAAAAAGGTATCCTGGCTTCAAAACCCCTGGGAAGTCGGAATAGGGGCAACCAAGCACATCCCTCCACCCCTCCAGAAAACGGGTCCAAAAAACCTGCTTTGTTCCCCAGCGTTGAAGAAAGTTGTAAACCCCTTAGTTCGATCTCAGCTCCCGAAATTTCTATCAGTTTTGGGACAATAGCATATCAAAAGCACAGTGTGGAATTATATTGTTCTCTGTTTTGTTCGGTACGTTACCAAATTGATAGGAATTTCAGGAGCTGTACTATCCTTATATTCCATGCATTGACTAATCTAAATATAGTTTGTCCCCCTACCTATTATAGTTGAGGAATACTAAGACTGAATCAGTTGGGATGTCCGTGGGGACTTCGGTAAGCCACGCTCGGGTGTTGCAGTAGAAGCCGTCCTCCCTGTGGCACCATCTTCTGGCCTCATTGCAGCAGAAGAAAATATGTATCAATACTATCACTGCAGCCGAAGAATCAATAAATTTGATCATGAAGTTACTATCAAAAGTTTAGCAACAGTGAAATGAATGAGCTCAGCAAGAAATTTAACTCTCGCAGCGCGCTAAACATTTAATGGTACTTTCATGATCTGTTTTACAACTTAAACATCGGATCAGTAGGGTATGAAGTGTATGTTACAAAGCGCGATTTTAAGCCAAAATTATGTGATGGCGTGCTGAACTGCAATGGTCAAGCATAGGAATGTTTTGCCGCCCCACGATTGTGGCAGCACCTGACGGGTAATAAATATAAGCTACACTTCATTCCCTACTGAGAAGAATCACAGTTTAAATTTAAATTGTTATCAAAATGAGTAAAATGATCTTTTAAAATATATTTTACCAGAAAATTGCATTTTAGACAGTCTCTTTAGTTCGATCAGAACTTTAACACGGTGCTTCATGGGATCCCACTTTTTTACCCTTGACACAGTTAATACAATTTTTTCTGTTTTTAGATTGATATTTGGGACGGCCGTAGACTCAGCAAACTTAATTTCACTTAAGGCATAATTAATGCCCCAAAATAGCAAATAATTTAGCATAATTACCTTAATGCTTGCGGCCTTGATATTTACATAGCCTATTATATTGTCATTTAATCATGAGCTTGATGTCGAATAATTTGCTAAAATCCAAAGGGCCACAAATTTTTTTGACTTTCAATTTCAAGTCTTTCAAACCGAATAGATTTAGTCTGAATAGGTCGACAATCAAACACGCAGATACATACATATAATTGAAATTTTACTTTTATTTTTATTTATGAGACAGTCTTAAACTTAATGAGTCTCGGAATGAAAAGACTTTGTTGACGGGAAAAAACTTAAATAATTGAATTTTATTTTGAACAAACAGAAGGCCCAACCATGGGTTACCAAAATCGTCTATGAGCTCAGTAGTGAGCAGTCAGTCTCCCCGCCCGCCTCTCGATAGGTGGCAGGTGAGGCAGCCTGGTCTTCCATCCTTTGCTGGCATGTCCAGTAGACCAGGTGAAATCGGTTGGAATTACAGAAGGTGATTCTGGCTCTCGGGGTTGAAGTCTATTTACAGATCAGAACAGTAATGAATGTTGTCTCACTGTCCTGAACGCAGTGCACGGAATTTGCATCAGAAGTTTAACAATAGTCCATCAAAGGCACAACATGAAATTCTTCCGTTCTCTCCTCTATTGTACAGCCTACTGAGTCTGATAAAATGTCTTAAAACACTCGTGTCATGTACATGGTATCTTATGGCAAATCATCTTGTAAATGTTGCTGTGAACTTATTTCAAGATTTGTGTCAATAGGTTGAATTTTTTGCTCTCACATATTGTAATTTCCAGAACTAGCAATTGACAGTAATTGTCGTTTCATTTATTCTCAACATAATTACATAGGTATTAAACTATTCTGCACAACTAGATAAGCCTAAGGATACACGGATGAGTAGGAATATGTAAATTATTTACTTTTGAGATGGTAATGCTTTAAGTCCTTTGCAGTTGTGTAAGAGATGGATGGAAAACTTTACACAGTATTCATGATTTTTGATGCCTTCCTACTTCTATAAAAGAATTGAGCTTTTCTTTAAAACTATTCAAATTCGTGTACAAATGACGTGCTATTCGGATATTTATTCAAATCATCCACCCAGTGGATTTGTCACCCTGTGGTGATTTTGCACTAGAAGATACTGCCCTCTATGCACAGGGCATTAAAAGGGAATTCCCTATATTGTTTGGACCGCGCTCCTCTAAAAACAAATTCATTGCATAATATGCAATGGCAATCATCAAAAATTGGTTGTAAAAGGTAAAATTATAAAACGCATTATCTAGTGTCAACCAAAACTGAGCATGGGGTTAAATCAGTCAATTTCTTCCATTAGTATATTTTCCAGTTGTATCATCGTTGCTGATCCTCCTATCGTCTGCGAATGGCTTGCACGAGTCAGTGAACGTAATAAAGTTCGTGCGTAACCAGGCTAGGCTAACGGAACTGCCTGCTGATATCCCTACTGACGCCATGGACGTTTTTTCTAATCGGGAACAACATCACCAACATCAACGCCTATTCATTCTCTGGCTAGTCTATCACGCGAAGCGTTGATAGACAACTGTAGACGGCAAGGTGGTTTCGCTATGAACTCAAAAACTGAGGACGAGGTGTTGGGGATGAGGTATGGGGATGGACCCCCCCCCCCCCAAGTGAAGTCAGGTGCAGATAGGTCACGTAATAGGTCACGTGATAGGCCACTAGGCCACGTGATAGACTATTTACCCGGCTTTCCCGGGTAATTTCTCTCGTTTATCCGTTCGCACTAAGCTACATGTTGGATACAATTTTATTTCAAAGATTGAGCCTGGAGCTTTTCTAGGTCTGCACAAGCTGGAGTATCTGTGGTTGGTCAAAATTCACCTGAATGAGATTAGACCAGACATTTTAGAAGACTTGATTCTTTAATTGAACTAGACATTGGATGGAATGAACTAACTCACATTAAAGTCGGTAGGATATATTTTCGATTGAGACAGTTTTATATAGTAATTTTATATAGTAGAAAACAAATTATATCTTTGCCATACAAATAATGCATTAGGAATAGCGTCATCCTTCCATCACAAGTGATTATTGTGATGACATATTGGACTTCCCTCCTGTAAGCTAATGGAGCTTTCTTTTCTGGCGTTAGGATGCAGCAATGTATGTTGTGTATTCTATTGGTTGCGCCATTTTGACTTCAAACTATTAATTCTTATCTCTTTCGATTAATAATGCTAAAAAGTTTCCATACTCAGGTGTAAATTAAATTTTTGAACTTTTTGGGTTTTAATCCATTGTCTCCTACCACAGGTATCTTAGAGGGACTTCCATCTTTGAAAATTTTCCTTCTGAATAACAATAAGATTACCACAGTAGAACCCGAGACATTCGCAGGGACATCTGCACTCCCTGCAGCTGCAGGGTAACCAACTGGACACGTTTGATAGGGATTTGTTTTCTCCCAACCCGGAGAAACTGCAGTTGTCCATAGACAAAAACCGCTACACTGCGATAGAGGTTTGAAATTTTAGTAAAATCGTTTCGACTTTGGCAGACATTTTCAATTGTTTGGCATTAGAGATCACCCAATGGATTTGGGTTTTTTTAGTTTTTGGGGTTTTTTTCTTGAAGGAGCATGGTCCGAATGTTATCGCAATATCGAAAATTCTCTTTAATGCCACAAAGAGCATGCATAGTATGCGGTATCTTCTAGCACGAAATCCCAATAGAGTGACAAATACATTGGTAATGGACAACTAGTGAAATTCGTACCGTATTAAGAAATCTCAATCCCCGTGAAAAGAATTACATGATGCGCTATTGATGTGCATAACACACAGCATGATATTCTATTGTTCTAAAACTGACAGGATTGCATGCTCTGGTACAGGTCGGTGCTGGCTGAAGGAGGCTCAGCGGTCCGGGTGGATACGGTTCCACTACACGGGACTCCCGGAGTGCGATAACTACCCGGGCGTGCGCTGGCATCAGATAGACCTCGGCTGTGAGACAAAAAGGCTTCAGGACGATTTCCTAAATCCTCCGCAACTTCTACATGGAGCACAAGTAGCAAGCTGATTACCCCTATTATTTTGCACACTTTGTGTATGATACAGTAGAATGGGCAATTAAGGAAAATGTAGAAGTTAACATATTGATACGGCTTATATTTACAATATTTCAACTCCGGGGTGATTAGTTGACAGAATTCCAAGCAGATGTCAGGCTGATTTGTTTTGGTGCCCTGATTCCTGGTTTCAAGCATCTGGGGTCACAGATCAGTGCTCAGAATAGTACACAATGGAACAATAAAGATCCAATGTTCATGATGTAAACACTGTAAGAATGACAGCATGCATTGCATTGTTTCATGCTCCAGTTCAAAACTCACACCTAACCAATTGCAATGGTGACCAGGTCATGCAGTCATTTCCAGCAATGTGTTTATATTTTTGTTTGGAGCACTGCTGTCGATTAATCACTAGCAGCAGGTGTCAGCGTCTCCTAAGGAAGAATTCGTAAATAGAAGGCAGTATCAATATGAAATATGCTTAAAGGTACCAAAGTGTCATAGCTTTACTTTAATTCATCTATAAATTGTTCAAAATTTGGACAATGGTTTGGGAAAAAAGACCAATTTAATTGAGGTTAAACACATGGATTTTCCATTGTAAGGTTAAGGATTCCGGAGGGTGAAATTCCTATCATCTTTGGACAATGGCGCATCACAAGCCCAGCGTGAAATTACTTCGTTCTCTTCTTTGTTCTCTCCGTTTACAAAATGATAGGAATTCCGCAAGTGGCATAATTTTTACTACTGCTGTCTACGTATCGAGAGTATCTATAAATCTTACTTTCGAAAACATTAATAACATCGTACGAGGTTACGAACTAATATTCCATTATCACATGGCAATCGAAAGTAATTTTAGACAATGATTCTTTATTGCTCATTACAACCCACTTTTCATTCCCAATTTCATTGAAATAGCAATCAACTTAGGAAGGAGAATGATTGTTTATGTCCATATAATTTTGAATAAATAACTTATAAACAGTATTATAGTTCAGCAATAAGTTTTCGTCTGTATATTTTTGAGCAATATTTCGAACATGAAGAATAGGATAGACCTGCTATTTGGTAAGATTGGTGTATCCATACTCATTTTGCATGTTTTTGAAATCACGCTATGAGATATTCATTTTTGGGATGACAGGTTAATTCAGACCATTAAATTATTTTCAAAAGTTCAATGTCCTGCAACAATAGAATTTCAGTTGAATTTCATGCTGGGTTATCGAAACTCTATTGAAATAAAATTGATAGATATTTAATGATCTGTGCAATATATATTTTTATGAGATATGCTTTAACTAAATCAACTTGTAAAATTATAGAAAAGATACAAAAATAAACGTCAATATCACTTGAAACAGTTTCTTAAAGTTTGCTTCAAAGTCTTTTGTGCAAATCAAAACCGTTCAAATTTTGTACAAAGTGTCAAGAGTGAAGAATTATAATTAGTATCATAAGTTGAGATGTATGTCTCAAACTTTCAGTTCATGAATTTATTGCTAAATGTTTAGTGCCTCGCAACAATTTCATGCTGAACTCATTCAATTCAGTTGTTGCAAGGTGCTAAACTTTTGAGAGTAATTTATGATCAGAACTGGTAATTTAACCTGTCATCCCTTAAAATTGCACTTTCATAGCTTTACTAACAACATCTCTCATCATATCTGCTGTGAGTTGCCACGAGTCGTACATTAACAACAAGTACTACAACATTTTTTCTGGATTGACCCGGATCCCGAACGAGATCCCTGTTGATGCGCAGAAAGTCTATCTGTACGAGAATAGTATCACGGTCGTCAAGGCGGATGCGTTCTACAGGCTCACCAAATGTACTTACCTTAGACTAGGTAGGGAACAAAGAATGCATTTTTATTAGAAAACAAAATATACATTGGATTTCATTGCAATGCATATGATGCGTTAGGAAAAGCTTAATCCTTCTATTATATACAAGTTAATAGTCTATTGTGATGATATATTGGACTTTACCCATAGCAAACTAATGGTGCTTTCTTTTTGGGGTTGGTATGCAGTACAGGACTGGGAAACCCCAATGCATATTTTATATTTTGATGTATAGCCCGCCCCTCATATCCGTCAAAAAAAGCTCCATCAGCTTACTGTGGAGAAATCCAATAAATCCTCACAATAATCACCTTGTTATTGAATAATGACTATATTCCTAACGCATTGTTTGTATTTCAATGTATTTGAATTTATTTAATTCGTAGAAACTCAGGATTTGAAATAATGTCATTTTGTCAGTGTCGACTAGCATCAATCGGTATGTGAGGCGGAGTGAATGCACAGAGTAAGCGAAAGCTTTATATTCGTTCTATAAT
>JBCAUI010534040.1:0-11166 GCA_038406195.1 Haplosyllis anthogorgicola | reverse complement strand
CAATAAAACAGACTGACTATTTTAGAGATATTTAGACAATAGTATAGTTTCAAGATTGCACCGCTACAACGCAACACGAGAGAATACACATGAAGCAGTGTGACGAATTAGGAGGCATTCCTTATCATCCAAACCAGATCAAATTTGCAGTAAGTTCTTTTTTGTATTGCAGAAGAAGAAATGTTATGCAAATATATAAATAGATCTGTAGCATTGACAATTCACGTTACTTTGTTATTTTCAATTCTCTGAATAGTTTTACCATTGTGAATTTCTCGAATAAGTCACGCGTATAAATTCAAAAATCTCTTTCTCTTTATCATCGTGTACATGCTCATATATAACAGTTTTATCTTGCACAACTGATCATCGTTTCATTGTAGAGGAATATTGCTCAGCGTCTAGGAGTTGAAGAAATGAAGACTTTATAAAATTATTTTTTTATCAATAACATAATGAATTAAGTTAATAAACAATTTTCAAAAAATAAAGATATTGTATTTTTTGAATATGTAAAGATGTCATGTCTCAAACACTTGTTTTCAAAGAAATATATTAATTGTTGCAGTATATTTTTAATAGATTAAGGTCAGGTCTAAAACATCAATGAACTTTATTGGCGCCGTTGTCTTCAACCTAATTCTTCATCTTGATAATACTTCTTTTGGTACATTTATCTTTGGCTTTGTTTACCTGTAACCCATTTTATTATCAGATTGACCTGATCTGTGACAATTACAGTTTACCTGTTTTATTTGTTCACACGGAGTTTCCCGTCAAAATACACAATTTTGTATAAATTCTCCGGAATACACTAAAATGTAAAAAATGGATTGAATGGTATCAAGTTACAACAATAAGTGGCATTTAAAACTATTAAAATCATTTAAATATTTTGAAAAATAACTTTGAAAAGCCAAGATGACTAAAACAGCGGAAGCCAGTAATGTGAGAAGTGGATGCCTGTGGATGTTATTTTTACTTGTTTGTAGTGCAGTACCCATTGCAATGATTGTAGAAGGTAGCTTGTTCTTTTTATTATTACAATATTAGAGTAATATTAAATTTGCCCAAAGTGTTTTGTCAACTTTTCGGTCAGAATTGGCAATTCAAATCCACTAAGTTGAATGGAGAACTTTTCGGTCATATTGTAAACGACATTTGACCAAGTACGCCAAGTGTACATTATACTGTACACCCTCTTGCTTTCAGGCATCAAATACAAGGATTCATGTCCAGCAGAAATCTGGATTCCACGATATATGATTGTGATGGGTCTAACACAAGTAATCAGCATCTGGCTGAAGATAATGCACATAATGTACCTGCACGCGTGTGACATGAAGGACAACCTCTGCACTTTTACAACAGCAGTTCTTACCGGCCTGTGGAACTTTGGTTGGTTAATTGCTGGTAAGTTTAGAATAATGTGGGTTCTCAGACAGTTATCAATCTAATTTGTCGAGTAACTGTTAACGCATCCTGAAACTGACGCGAACTGCTTAATTAGGCTTACTGTTAAAAAAGTTGTATAAAATTACTGCTGAACCCTTTTCACAACTGATAAATAACTTTTGCTAGTTAACAGATGTTGACACTCCAAGCTAGAATTTCAAAAATCACATCATACCTCCGAAAATTCAAGCTTATGTTCTTAACAAAATTACAACATGAGATCACTACCATTAAAAATTTAAGTTTTGGGACCCAGATCATTGGCGAATTCAGGGGGACGCCTCCCGTCCCCCACGACCAGCTTTTTCTTCGTATGCAGTTTTCACTGAATTTTGGGCGGAAATAGGGATGGCGCGCCCACGGACCGGGCGTTCCCCCCCCCCCCCCCCTACGGGAAATTCTGGATCCGGCCCTGCAGATAAATACAGATTTATTATTATTATGTTTACATTCTTTCAGGGAGTGTTTGGATATTCAGTTTACACAACATGATGTCGACGAACCCTTCGAGCCCCTTCTTCTGCGACCCAGCTATCGTCATGTTCGGACTTTACGTCACGTCCATCACCTGGGTTCTGTTGGGCGTCGTGGGCATTTACTTAGCGATCACATGTTTCTGCTAAGAGGCCCTGTCCCAGGTCTAGAAAGCTCTCATTTTGAGAACAATAGAAAGCACATCACAAATTAGATCTATTTTGTTCTCAAACTGAAGACTTTTCTGATCTAAGATTTTTCACGTGTTTATTTTTTATGGACTTTTATGTAGTCAATGTAGTTTGATGTATCATATTAATGTACATAGTTTCTTCTGTGTTTTCGAATGTGCGGAGCAATTATGTAATGATTCAATCAACATGCGACCCATGCATTACGTATTAAAATCCTACATAATATAAATCTATTATCGGAAATGACGAAACTGCTGGATTTGAAAGTCATTTGAAACAATTGATATGAATAAATACTGTTTAATAACCTTAGATTTCGGCAATTATAATGTTAAATGCCATATTAAAGTAGTCACGTTAACAGCCAAAAACTTCTGGCTAGTGTCTTTATCAACAGTATTTTAGTTACTATGTTTTTTGTTTGTTTTCTTTTCTGTTCCTTTATTATTTTTTTTATTTTCAACAGGTCAAATTGCAGAAAGGTTCTTTTAGGATACACATCTAAAGTTGTTCTTTTATTTAAGTTTTAGCTCATTCTAGCTTTTTTCACATCATTTTTCTTTCTTTGTTAATTACCACGCTTGTATAAATGCAATACATTTAAACTCCTCTTTTCGGTAAAATTCCTTCAACGAAGTAAATAGAACAGCCAGAAGGTTCTGGTTACTAGCGTGACAAGCTAATAAGTTGTCTGCCCAGAAGGTCTAAACACTAGACATTTCACACATCGCAGGACACAATATTTTTGTCTAATTATGAATTTATTAGGCCTCACAAAATTCCAAAGATTGATAAATTGTTTTACTAATAAATTATATCTCATGTAATTTTTGTAAAGTTAATAAACGGAATCGTACATGTATTTCGGTGGTTCTTACAATAGTTTTGATTTATAACCTTACACATTAGAATCTTTAATACTTTTTAATGTATATTATACTCAGATGGTGAAAATAAACAAATTTCGACAGAAGATACATTCCTCAACCAAACGTACATCATACCAGAGAAAACTACACATTTAAATTTAATGTTAAATTTAAAGTTAAATTTGAAGCACCTGTTGTGCCACCCCCTTAAAACCAGACGTCAAATTAAAAGAAAAGAAAAAAAAGAAAGATTTTGATTACATTT
This sequence comes from Haplosyllis anthogorgicola, assembly GCA_038406195.1. Classification (NCBI taxonomy): domain Eukaryota; kingdom Metazoa; phylum Annelida; class Polychaeta; order Phyllodocida; family Syllidae; genus Haplosyllis; species Haplosyllis anthogorgicola. The sequence continues at coordinate 7,909 of JBCAUI010534040.1, read as the reverse complement.
TTATCAATTATACCGATATTGCCAACAGTTAATTGAATTACAATCTGAACATTTTTCAAACGGTTCACATGTGACTAAAAATATTTAAATTATACGTTTGAATTCGGTGGACATCAGATTTGTGTGGTTCTACATACACATTGTCGATCTGTCGATTATGGAAATTTATTGGTGGTACATAATTAGCTGGTGTGTTGCGTTGTATTCCAGGCAAACAAGCCTTGGTCAAAGCTAAGCTTATGGAAGACAATCATAAATAAATTCTGCAGGTGTGTTGCTTTAAAGGCACTTGATCGTACATATTTTTCGCATTTTTGGAAACCGCATTCCGAGTTTATATTTATAAAGATTGAGTTGAGTATCGATGGGAAAAACTACATCTGCAAAAAGCATCTGTGATCAAGGAACGTTCAGCAGCAAAATTGCTACTGCTACATGTACAAGCAGTTCAAGTTTGATACTATTATTTTACTTTCATAAATATTTATGGATATGTGTTGAATAAAATTTGAAAACGTAACTATTAACCATAACCATTCAACAAATAGCCAACATTGAATTACACCAGCTGCGTTTCAGAGAATAGAGATTCGGTCAACACATTTGCTAAGGTTCATCTTGATAATATTGGAGATTGGTCGTTTTAAAGTGATCGTAAAACAATAAAATACCAGCACGACTAAATATTAAATAACCATTACTAGAATTTTTCCTATTTTTTGAAGAAAACAAAAAAAAACAACCAATAATACCCTAATCGAAAGTTTGCGGGTTTATCTAAAATTTACGATCATGATTCAAAAAACTGATCCAATACTTCAGAGGAATCTTTCCAGCCTCGCTGGTAGCCATGTTGAGTACGGAATTCCTTCAGGTACTTCATCAATGGTCGGAAGTAGGCAGAAATAGCACTCGCGTCAAACTTTTTCTGTCCTGTCAACTTCTTCATAGCTTGGGGCCAAGGAACGCTCGAACCCAGTTCTAAAGTATCTCTACAAAAGGTGGTAACATTTATATCAGTGATGAATAAAAAGCGAGTAACAAGGAAAAAGAAGTAGTGGAGTATTATGCGCACGCGTGCGTGTGTGCCCCCCCCCTTCACCCATAGGAAAAAAAGAAAAAGAAAGAAAAAAACCCAAAAACAAACAAAATAAAATGCCTTGTACTTTTAAGAATGAACAAAGAAAAAGAGAGAGAGAAAAAAAAACAACAACAACAAACAAAATAAAATGCCTTGCACTTTTAAGAATGAACAAAAAATACATTTTTCCTGATTATTATAAGAGAAAGTCCACTTTCTAATTTCTGTACTCCTTTCAAATACGGAGTAACAGTTTTAGGAAGGATTGTTTAAGTATTTGTGCATTTGGCTGATGTTAAGCATACATTTAACCGTTACCTGAGGTGTTTTCCAGCGTCTTTAGAATCATGTATATCACAGGTGTAGAGATCACCGGAATGGTGCTTAGCTTCACATAGGGCTTTGTGAAACTGAAATTGTCCGATAAAACTCAGAAAATATCTGTGAGAAATAAGAAAATAACAATCACGCTTGCGGTGCAAAATCAAAGATTGGCAAACAGTTATGATATTAGCTCCAGATACGAAGTTTCGTCGTATATTTTCACAATAAGAATTTTTCAGTAGATCTCTCGAAGTCCTTGAGATTGGGGTTATAGCGGATATTGAGTGGACAAGTGGTCGTATTTTCCCACCTTACTTTAGACTTGCGATACTAATTTTCTCAGCTGAAGAACAGGTACATGTATCTAAAACAGCACTTACTATATTTTCATAACCTTAAATAACACAACACTCAGAATTTAACACATCCAATTCCAAAAAATTGATGAGTTAAGGGTCGCGTTATGTTAGTTTATTATTTAAGTACTCTTTTGGCATTAAGTAATAAACCAATATAACGCATAACGCGACCTTAATGCAACAACGTTAACAATTGCACTGCCGTTAAAGTTTATGAAACCGCGCTATAGGGTAATCGTATTGACGTAATCGTATTCGTAACGTAATGTAAACGCATAAACGTCACCTGATGTAAGGCACAGCGGAAGCGACGTGATATTTAGCACCGGGATCGAAGTCTGCTTCACTCCTTGTTATTGGAGGAGCAATACCCTGGTATTTTAGCCTAAAATAAAATGTCTTTTGGTTAAAAATTAGATATGAAAAAATTGTAGCCAACATATTTAATTTAACATATTAAATTAAAAAGAGCTTCTTTGAATTCTTGTTCCATTTGTAGAGCAGTGTGAAATTTCATTCTTCCATTGATTCTCAAAACTTGTAATGCAGTACTCGCAGAATTTGACTTTGCATAAAATATTTCGGTGACTTGTAATGCTAAATGAGTGCAGCTATGTACCTGTACTTCCACCATCTTTTGTTGTATTCATTTTTGGTAATTTTACCACTGAACACGTCCCATCTCCACTTGTCAACTAAATACCCGAATGGAAGGAAGGCGATCTTGTTCAGCGCCATCTTCATCAGGAAGTTAATGTCCCTTTTTACTGAAAGAAAAGAAACAATGTTATGTAATTGATATTAATAGAAAAAATTAAGAAGAGAAAAAATATCAAACATGGTAAACAGTGTTTTCAAAAAAAAATGTATCAACCCCTTATCAATTCGGAAACCTTTCGGGGCAAATTCAAGCAGTGTCATTGACGCGAATTAAATCACAACGTGACAAAATGGCCGTGGTTTATCTACCGTCTCCTGAACCAAAAATTTCCTGAAAAGTCTTATCTCGTAATAGTGCAGTATTTATCTTTATTATTCCACTCAGCAGGATTCCGGGCTAATTCAGAGATTCCTGAAAATAAAAGAACCGAGAAGGCACTTTCAGTTTTCTTCCTCTCTCGCTGATTTTTCACAAAGAGATGCGCCGCAACACTATTGATGATCATCGAAGTACTGCGCAGCAATCTGTTGTTCCGTAACTGAAAGGATTTTCATCTTCTGAATATAGGTACAGTAGTTATTCACACTTAAGATACCTACAGTAGTTATTCACACTTAAGATACCTACAGTAGTTATTCACACTTAAGATACCTACAGTAGTTATTCCACTTGTCGTTACTTCCTGAAGGTTCTTGTTGCGGAAGCAGCTCCAGCTTTTTCAGATGAGCGGGCGTCATTACTGATAAGGCAATTGTGTCTCCAATCTAAAATACAAGATAAAACTTATACAGTTGGCAAAATAGTCGGCTTATGCTTTATGTTTTCCATTTGTAGTTTTTTTTCGGGGGGGGGGGGCAAGCAAGTAGATAACAAAGTCAGTCAGTGAAACAAGTACAGCTGATGTAAGCTCAAGGCAGCATGGACCAGAAGTGAGGAACTGATGTGACCAGAGGTCAGGGCTGGCTCTGGCAGCATGTGATTTGTCCACATACAGGTTGGAAAGTTCCATACCCCCAGAGTTGAGTTGACTATTGCACATGTACACTGAGAGTTAAGTTAACTGCACTGTATACATGTACACTGAGTATTGGCCTGACTGTGTCAGCATACTGACTTGCTTGAATCCTTAAGTATTTTTGAATTCATACCGTGGGAATCGGAAGTTAAATGCTTGTGAAAACAGTAGCCATATCAATAGAATTTGACCTGATAAAAATCAATACTTAGGGTGATTTTGAAAACACTTACGGCTTCGTGGAAAGCAGAGTTTGCCCCTCCTCTGTAGACCTTGGGCTGATGACTGTACAACATGAAGTACTCTATGTGTCCCATCTCATGGTGCACGGTCTGCAGATCCGACTGCTTGATCTCTGTGCACATCTTAATTCTAAAATAAAACAAAAACAAAAAAAAAACCAACCAAACAAACAAAAAACTGGAATGTTGTTAAATTAAGTTTATTTTTTTTCATTTAATGTTTCATTAGATTTGTCAAGTTTCGGAAATATGTTACATTGTCGATTTCTTTATGTTTTTCTGTTCAATAGAATTTCCCGGAGAAAGGGTTCTAACTTATTTCAGTTTAATAGCTTGTATTTTTACTTATTAAATTGTGATAAATAAGTGGCGTAATGGGATAACTAAACTTTTATTTGTACGAAAAACTGAGCGAGTTCCGTATTTTTTAGGAGCCAAAAAATCTTGTTTATCCATAATGTATCAACAAAAGCGACAACGTAAAAAAACCGACTCAGACAAAGTAAATGTGTCTTAAGTGGGTTTCTTCCCACGAAGAAATGAAACAGTTTCCAGCAGCTGACAGATGATGCAATACAATACTGATTTTCTGCATCATCTTTACTAATGAAAATATTAATGAGATAAACTGTTGGTGAACAAGGCCTCATGCCGTATTGTTTTACCAACTGTTAAAGGACTGTTTAAGCCTCCCTACTGAGTGACTTTAAACAAAAGTGAGCCCCTAAAGCTTAGCTTACTATTACATAACAGGAGCAGAAGAAAACCACAGATTCTACTCGTCGATACAGAGAGCCGAAATGTCTTCTGTCGGAGATTAAACAAAGTATTCTAAAATTGTAGCTTTTAAAAACAAGGCAGTTTACTGGTAGTTTACCTGAAGTCCTCGTCCTGTGAGAAGTCCTCGGCTGAGGCGTGGCACACCACCTCCCGGCCGTCGGCAGGGCGCACGAACATCGACTTTTCCCAGAACGTGTCCGTCATCGGCGGCAGCCCCAGCGACGTGAAGAACGACTCTGCGGTTCTGTGATCAGCAAATGTAACTCAACATGACCGCGAGACATACGTGCACAACAAACAAAGTCAATTAACCAATAAAGAGTTGCTATTTAAAAAAACCCCAGTTTCCAAAAGGTAAATGTTCCGGCTATTTGAACTTCCAAAGTCGAAGAGGTAAAAATATTTTTCCAGTTCATAAAAAATCATCACGATTTGTGAGCTGAGAGGATATACATCCCTCATTTCTGTGATAAGCAACGTATTTTTTGAAATAGCAACTGGCTATGTGTGCGTATTTAAACATTAAAAATTCCCGTGATTTGAATTTATACAGTTGGAGAGTTAAAAAGGGAAGCTTGAGTCTTGGGGGATTAGCCATGCAGCTTCATTCAGCAAACAAAAAGCTAAAATTTTGTCTTTTACTGAATATCGCTGCCCATGTAAAGATCTGGACACAACTTGTCCCATGGTACAAAACTTAATGCAACTTGCTTAATTTCCACACTTGCAGACGTAATTCTGAACACAAAGTTTGGTTTTCTGTTTAAAGAACCTTGACCGCGGTGCCCTAATGGACAGCCAGAACTTCTTTGAAGAAAGCAATTCGGCTCCTTGTGTTGTTAGTAAAGATATTTGGCAAATCACAGTAAATCTGGCTCACAATACCAAGGTGTAAAATTAGTACAGGCAAATGTTGAAAGGACAGGATTGAGTCGGTTGCTCCTGTTCCAATCACCTCAAGGTGATGGTTTACACTGAATATGGGTGAGTTCTCTGTTGCAGTAAGAGCGTGTAAACTTACAGTATTAGGCTAAAAAAGCGGTATATTAAATGGAAGAACTTTAAATTTAACCAGAATCAAACGGGAAAGATAAGTAAGAAGCAGAAGATAAGAAAGACCGTTAAAACCTAAACATATCATTCACAGTCCAGCCCTGATTCTTCATAGTCGCAGTTACATCAACACTCTGGACACCAGGGAAAGGTTCAACAAGATCTATGATCTTCCAGTGTTGCGCCCACATATTTCCTACAGCGTAACAGAAAAGCAGAAGCATAAAACAGGGTGCTAAATACATGTGTCCCAAACCTAAACATTCTGTGCACAGTCCAGCCGTCCCTCTTCATGTTGTCGGTAACGTCAATGTCCTGAGCGTCTAGAAAAGGTTCAACAATATCCAGTATCATCCATTCCTGTGACCACATATTTCCTGAAGATTTAAATTATTTAGCACATGTAAAGGCAAAGTGAATCTGTGACACTATCCCAGTGTGTGACGGTTATTTAAAAACTAAATCACATTCGAAATTGTTTAATTAAGTCAAACAGTATCTTAGATTTGAAAGACTATTCCAATGTTTAAAACGTTTTTGATAGAAACGGTCGCAGTCCTTTCTCTCAAAACCAGCGTGCAATCATTTCATTGAATCACTGGTACCCTCATTTTGGATTATGCAGTTCAATTTAACACATCACAACAGGGTGAGATGTTTGTGATGGTTAATTCGTTGCCCGTAGCAAAGAGGTTAATCGTCATCTCCTGACATCCTACATACAACTACAAAAGCAAAATAAATGAGATCACAATTACCAAATATGCATGCATTATTCTTACCTAGTAAATGAGCAGGGATTGGACTATCGTCATCTTCGAACCACGACACTTCTTTCTGTTCACTGTAGTTCTCTCTCAGTTTATACCGCACGTACGCATGTAGTTCTTTGTATAGGGGGTCAATCTAGAGAAAATTAAGACAAACTTACATTAACACACATAAAACTATCTTTCCTGAACAAATTAAAATAAATTTCAAACTGTGGCATCTATGATTTGGAAGTAATAGTAAGTTGACTCTCAATACCTGCTCTAATAAATCCTCTACCATTTCTTCAACAAATAAGTCTTTATTGTCTAGAGTTTTGTGTTCTGGCTCTTCATAATTACAGGATCGCCACTGCTGTCCCAGATCTTCATAACCTGTAGAACATTTACAGGGTGAGTACTGATGTAGCAATGAGAGTTTAGCAAAATCTGCATGAGACCTTGATTAGATTAGGTTTGACAACAATTCCTTCTTTTACGGGCACACTGGCAGTACTTAAAAATAAAACCTGTTCATCTGTTTAAGAGAAACAGGAATACTGGCAAAGAGATGTAAACCTTGAGCAAGAAGAAATACACTGAAACAATGCCTTCCCTACCTGAACCTTTCAGTGCCTTATTTTGCAAGTCCACACTCTCTTCGTACAGGTCCTTCATCAGCTTTCCGGACGCATCTCTCCACGCTCCCCATATCCGCTTCAGCTCCTCATAATCATGAGATGTTTCCATTATTTCCGTCAAACCTGGATCCAGTTTTAAAGTTTGTCCATCGCTTCTTACCGACGCGTTGCTATATCTATGATAAGTATAAACCGTTCTAAGAGCAGTCTGGATTGGTTTAGCACACCCACGTTCCAAAAGTGCAGGAAACTTTAAGTTACAGTAAGCAGATCTGCCAATAGCATGTGTATAGTTGCCTTCTAACCCCTTCCTAATGTTTTTTTTATATTCTATGGACTGTTCCATCTCTGCCACTGGGGTTTCGATTTTTTTTTAAATCTCAACAATTTATTTGTTTATCGTATTTGTACATGTAATAATCCATATGTCAATTAGCCTGAAGAATAAGATGCAGTATAACTTACATAGTTTCCATCCGTGTTTGAACCTCCGTCAGACGGGCATCGTTCGGGCTCGGACGACTGCCACACCGCGATGCGATCTTCAGCCGCCGCACCAGATCTGGGTCCGACTCGAAGGCCTCCGTGTAATGGTAAAACTTTGTGGCTTCATCGGTAGCATCTTGGGCCCAGTCAAGCCAGGACAACGTAACATTGTCTTTCTGCACATGACAAATACGCAATTTGCATTATCAACGGTGTAATTAATTTGTAATTAAACAAACATGATTAATTTGTCTATTAATCATTTGATGGAACCATTAGTACAGATGAATAATCTTTCTACAAGAAGGAAAACAGGCACAGACTTAACGTATTGACTGTACCGTGATGGTTCCATTTTCCTGGTTCATTTGAGGGAGCCTAGAACCTATTATGCTCCAAGTAAGCTCCTCCCAGTACTTGCGCTACAGAGTAGGCTGGGGGGAGCAGCAGCTTCCATTGTGTTAGCAACTTGAGTGAGCACACTACTCAAGTAGTATTAGCTAGACCTCCAGGCAGTC
>JBCAUI010534029.1:0-11166 GCA_038406195.1 Haplosyllis anthogorgicola | reverse complement strand
TTTTTTTTTGTTTTGAAATCCCGATTTCAAAGTGCGGCGGGAAATGTAATCCAAACAATTAAATAAAAAAAGCCTAATGAACATTTTCATCTCGTTGAGTTTGCGTGTGGTGTAATACAGAATTTCGCTCATTGCAGAGATGGAAAAGAAAATATTTCAAATTGAAACGACAAAAACTCTACTATGCAAAAGATACAAAAGTAAGTACATTTGATTTTCATCTGTCCTTTTCGCGACATTTTCACGGAAACTATAAATCTATCTGTTTCTGCATAATGTAACCAAAAATATTTTCTTAAATGTACACAAGCTGGATTAAATAAAATAAAATAGATTTTTAAAGTGCAGCGATCGAAAATATTTGATTGGGCGTCCAAAAAAGCCAAGCTCTTCAATGATTAAAATAAAATTCTGTAAAATTTTCCCATTGACTTACGCCAATAGTCATTAAAACGCTGTAAACATTAAAACATAGAAAAAAATTATGAAAAAATAACAAATTGGCCTGTAACATGACTCAAACTTGGTACTCAAACTTGACCTAGATATTATAAAGATGTACCTCAATACCAAAAATGCAATTTCTGGGTCAAGCAGTTCAAAGTTTTAACCCAGAAAGACAGACACAGATACACAGACAGACACGACTGAAAACATTGCCTTCCTGCATACGCGGGCAGTAATGATGTTTTTTTCAAGTGTTATAAAATTTTTGCCTTCTGATTTCAAAATGCGACGAGAAGTGAAATTCCAGTAAATAACGATACTGTTTTATAAGGAGACAACAACTGTTGGTTTGCTGGCTATTTAATGTGATTTTTTGGTTTTATATTTTAGTCCGAAATATTTGATGAAATTGACCTGTCAGACTTGAGTATAGCAGAATGCAGCACGAAAAATTTCAACCACAGTTTTCAGGTATGATTGGTTTATTAATTATTATTTCCGTTGTTTATTGTTCGTTTTTATTTCGGTATGACTTTGGTCACTTCACTGACAGCAATGCACAATAATATTTGGAAAATATTAGGTAGAATGTAGAGGTTGTAATGAATTGTTACTGTGCAACTTTCAGAACTCGCATGAAATTAACTATTGTAGGTGTAGTTTTTAAGATTGGCATAGTTGGCAATATCCATCCAGCAAAATTGAAAATACCGAACAAAATGCCATGACGAGTGAGATGGACAAATTTTCACCTTGAAATTAATGTTAAGGTCTTCAGATGAGATTCTGTGGTCGTCAATCTATTTCAGTTTTGTAAAAAATGCATTCGGCCAAATTGTTTTCACTTTTCAGTAACATTTTAGACTACCTTAAAATAACTTTGGCCTAAAAATGTTTCGACAAAGAGCTGAAGAGAACACATGTGACCAAAATAGGTTGTATTCTGTGTCGCATGTACACAGCCTGAAAGGTATATGATGTAAGAAAAGCCATATTGATTGAAAATGTCTGAATCTTGGTCTAGATTACACTGGCAAGCCCGGGTATCCTGTAGTTTCATAGCAGGGCTTAAGAGACTTTTAAATAGGCAGACTCGTACAACAGACAGCACACAAAGTATTCTAGTTGTCTAGCAGTGACTTTTGTTAGCGTAACAACCTGCCCTCTTTCCTGCCAAATAACCAAGCGAAGTCTTCCGTCAATGTAGCATGTTAATCCAGGGACTTACAGCCGGTCTAATTTGTGTATCTGTAACCTTGGTGACCGCGGCAATATAAAGGTCAGCCCAGCCAGTAAGCAGCCAGTGCTGCTGGGAACACACAACCACGCACATGCATGCACAGCACTCAATAAAACCGTCTAAGGCAATACCGCTCGTGTCTTATTATTTCACCCTTAGACATTCATAATACACTGAGACGCTGAACATGAATCCTTGCAACAGCTTGAAATAATGTCAACATTCTACCACATTTGCCTTTGCATGGTGACAAAAGTGCTTCAATGCGTGCACCTCATGAACATTAAATATTTCCCTCCAGTAAGCACACACATAAGTCTATCCGTTTAATTGAATTTCCTCTCTGCTCAATTTTTCCAATTACGGATTGTATTACACGCCATTGTAGAGTGTAATTTTCAGAGAGTGCACCCCATGAAATTAATTCCAAAGTTATGAGCTTTATGAAAAGAAAAAATACAAGCAAAGTTGTGAAACAGCCACCTGCACAAATTTCAGGAGAAATCCTAAAAACAACATTTTATACATGGTACTGGTTTTGCGGTATTATGCGTAAAGTCTCCCTTTCACTGATCAGCCTAGCGCACCGAAATTTATAGGGCTGTGATGCGATACAATGGCGTTTTCATCAAAGCTGACAAAAATGCATTGGGATTTGAAAGGAAAATTTAATTAATCTTTTTACTTCTTGAGCATTAAATTTTAATTAAAACCTACTCGAAATTTCCCATTACAGCAACAAGCCGGGAATATTTCTCATTTGTATCTTTTTGAGTTCATGTCCTCAAGTTGCTTGTCCAAGAAGAGTCAATGCACCACATAGATACTGCACTACATAGATACTGCACTACATAGATACTGCACTACATACATTACTATCGTCCGTAATGGATGTAATGTCATGTTTGGCGCCATTTCTGTCACGTTGTGAACGTTTCATCACAACTTCTACAAAGGAGCATTTGTACATTTGTGCAAATATTGTATAAACATGAGTAAATGACAGATAAACAATGAGATTCACCCTTGACGTCTGTGCAAAACCTCATATTCAAAAGCTTAAAAAATACAACTTGAAGGATCAACAATTATCACACGAAGCTGTCGCTTCTGTAAACAGCTGTAAGATTTGATTAACGCTGACAAAGTTGTGTGTACTCAATCATCATTACCTTAATAGGAAATTCATGGGCCAAAAGTAGATCTATTTTGGGTCATATAATGCACAGATGTGGGGCTAATGAGGCTTCTTAGTCATATCTCTCGAGCTTGTCCACTGTATCATCTCTAATCTTTGATGCGCTGTAATAAAGTCCAGGCCTGCCAGCTCGAAGTAATTGTTCAGCAAAGGGTCTGATTAAAGTAACACTACCACACCGACAAGCGGGCACTCCAACGTGGAAAAGTAAGAAAACGACGATGTCCACTTAGCGTTAATCCCTGTAATGTATTGATTGTAAAGAGAAAAGCAAATGATGTAAATATGAACGTAGAACGTGCGCTGTTGCAATTTCGTGCTGATGGCTTCACTTTGAATGGATCGAAAATACTCAAATAGCCGTGGATCCACTCTGTCTTCATCTTTCAAAGTTTCTGTCTGAACACAAGGGAATTATTCACTAAACAAACAGCTTCAACAAATCAAGACGAGGAATCAATGCTGCCGTATGGCACTGTGGCCACCGCAAGACCAAGTTCATCATAGAGTCAACATACCCCTTGTGAAACAAATATCCTTTAGGTTCAACGCCCAAATAAGCACCTACGCCAGTGAATTGAAAACGAAAACAGAGTATCAGTGGCAGACAGAACAATTAAACATGCAAGGAACTGATTTTAACAATGGGTGTCGGATCGAATGTTTTTTGTCAATGTTAACATGTTTTATAATGCCACAGTGATAGGTAAAATTGCTTAGATATGCAATCTACAATATTTAAATTCTGCCAATAAGTATCTTTCGACATGTTATTTCCTAAAGGACTGATATTGATGAGACAGGAAATGGCTTAATCTTCCTAACAGGAAAATATGCTTGAACATCCATGCTTGCTTCCATGTACGGTACATGTATGATCAATGCTATCGGCTAAATCTCATTGACATATTGAGCTACTCCCGAGTCCGCTTAGCCAGATTTCCCTTTTCCCAAGGAACAATTTAGCTGGAGAGGAAGTAATCGTCAATCATTTACGTTTCTCATTAAGATGTGACAACAAAAGGATTGATTTTCGTTCTCTGGACATATAAAATTAATTGCACATACACAACATACGTAATTTACATTATTTATAACGTGCCTGTCAACCTTCGTAGGAGATCTAGGCATTCTCAAGGGCTATTGTATATCATGTGTACACTCCCGTAGTCTACAATGTGCATTTTGATTACACCTAAATGTATTTATCTAAGTACAGTTGACATTCTTTGTGTATCAGCGTTAAACGTATTTCATTTGAAAGAACAAGATCAAGTGTTTCAAAGAATGGTAACTGCTCCTTTACGAGACATAATACCTCACCATCATCGCAAGTGGTAAGAGAGTTTTATGGCTCAAAATAGCAAAAAAATGGAAGTGAAACTGCGAAAATTCATCAATTTTAACACCATTCACAGCATGTGTTTCACGGGCAAACAATACAGACTGTGGTTTGACGGTATTTTTGTTGTGTCATTTATTGTTCAAATATTTGTTCTCTAACCACAAACTCTGAAACAGCTTGAATTAAGGTTAAGGTTTTGCTGTACAAGGGATAAACGTAAGTGATGTTCATGCGATGGTGACAAATGCGGGTGTCTTTGGTCGACATAATAGTCTAGTATACATAATTGGTGTAAATTGGTGTACCCTTTGATTCTCTCCAGCATTACCTTTCTACAAGTTTTTCTTTAAAATATCACTGAGTATATTATCTTCAAACTATATTACTGGCAAGGCCATCTGTTTCACTGTCAGTTTATGAATGAATAGCGGTCCGTAAGTGTTACAGATCCATTGAAGTTGTTCAATAGTCCATATTACAGGTATAATGTGACAAACTGAGCAATTATTTACAATTTACATCATCTTTTAACCCTTCATTCTTCGCAGTCCAACAGCCATAAAGCCATTCTTGAGCACAAGTCTCGCAGCATTCTCAGCTATCAACCTATGTACCTCCTGCCAAAGTGTACAATAACTCCACGATGATAGATTAGGGATCGGTTTGCTCAGGCCTACCTTTCTGACCCATTTACTTGTTGAGGAAATGTTAAATATGATAATAGCTCTTCTTCACATCTCGTATAACATTTGCATGGGAGATATATTCACCTGTTGGTAATCTCTCCTGCCAACACAGTGTGTATATGTACACATTGAAATAGCCCCAGTGCACAATTCACTGCGAATTATGGCAGGCCCTCTCATCCGGTATTGTTTCGTTTCCAATCATCATTTATAGAAAATTAAAATATAGGCTACTTAACTTTAACGCTGCTTGATTAAAACGCTGTAACTAAGTCCATTCATGTAAAATGTGTGAGAGTGCGCCTTTGGGAATATGGCCACTGTGAACGATGAATCCTCTACACTATTGCCTTGGTTTTAGCAAGTGTTAATAATTTTTGTACATTAAACCTCAAATATAGCAAGGAGTAAAGACATTTATACTTGGCCGTATAAATTTATAACGAAACAAAAGCATTGGGGATTGACGAAAACGACTTCACCATGTACTACTATCACTACCACTACACGATGGCTTTTACGATACAAGCGCTTTCATGTCTTCATGAAACAGCACAAACACTTGAGCATTCCTGGCGTGCTATAATGTTGCCTCACTGAAAACTGAAGCTGCAATATGATACAAATAACGGTCAGAGCTGAAGGCAACTTGAGACAAATGACAGTAGCACATCTGTCCCTATTGTTTTACTTCTCTTCCCGTTAACCATGGGCAATGGGCAATAATTAACAAACACTGTTACCAGAGACATAAGGTGGTTGCGCAGCGGCTAGTATTTCTAACATAGACTGCATTGTGTGCTAAAGGTGTTCTGGTCGTAGAAACAAATAGAATTATTCCCAAATTAAGACTAAATATCTAATTGTAGTCTATTGTGCTGCATATATAGCATATCAAATGGCCGCACTACATTCAACAGTCACACGGTAAGCATTCTGATTTCAAAGCCTTCCCCCTCCATGGATAACAAAACTAATTACTGATTGCGATAAAACGTTCAATCAAAGGATATCCACTTCTGTGTCGCCAGTAAACTCAAACCAAGAAGCTTATAACTGTGAACTTATTTGTGACCTTCTCTATTGAATTATAGCAATTGACAAAGGCGAGGCAATGGGAATCAGATCAACGAATGCTTTGTTGAACATAAAGAGTGTTCTTTTAGATTTCCATATTGTAATTGCACCTTTCTAGTATCAGCAAGTTTCACCCCCGACTTTCGTACATTCGGTGCATTCTCTTACACGGAATGGTCGCTTAAACTAACTATGAGAAGTTTGTTTTTCGGTACTTTTGTAAATTGATGACGTCAACAAGACCATTGATGAGCGACTGGGAGACAACACAACAGATAAGCAGATATCAATACATGAAGATCTTGTAGAAGAGGGTCAGCTAGTGATCAACTATAACCTTGTTATCCGTCTAGAGCACGAATGCAGCTTTACAGACAGAACCAGCTTCTACGCTTCTTCTTTGTCATTTGGTGATTGTTATCATTAATGAATCTCGGGTCCATATGGCCATAGATAGTCGGTCCACTGATGAGAAGCTCGGTCCTCCAGCTTGACAAAATTACACTTCTCTCTGTTCAGTCTGAGTTACAAAGCTTTGTCAGTGTTACACCAAATAAGGTTGCAAACCAAATCAGGTTTTTGTACTGTGATCAGCCAAATCTAATTTGGATCCTAAAAGACTCCCCGAATGGGTGAGGAAGTGTTGTAAAAAGTTTCTTCTATTTGGAGCTGTTGTAATCTAAATCACCAGCTGAAGCAAACATCTGAAGGAAGCACAGTGTGCTTTTTTATCTAAGGTAAAGCAAAGTCTTCTTTGACCAGAGCCTTTATTTAAAGATTTGCAAGACTGCAGTTCAAAACAAGTCCTAGGTCAAATGCACGTTGTTTACAGGTATAAAGTGTCACCATTAAAAATAACGTGTGCTAAATATGGATTTAGGGAGTTACTGGAATTTGTGTAGGCCTAATTCTACCTACAGTACACTGTCATGAGTTACTGCATTACTTCACACTACAAAGCAGCTTAGCTTCCACGGCAATTGATAAAATCTTTTCTTACAAAATGCTATTTAAACAATAAATCAATTCTTTGCCCTGCACCCGATATTTCAAATCATTACATTATCGAGGTATGCCTACATGTTTTCATGCCACCTGAAAATTTGTCGTCTTCTAAAATATAAAAGCTGTTGCAGCTTATTGTAGGGCAAATTGTGACCACCAAACGACATGTGACAAATGGCAAAAACGCATCTGCCAATTGTTTTGTTACCGGACTCATTACATAGTTGGTTTGGGCCATAATTGCTATTGTTCTGGATAATAAATTTCACTTCTGTAGCAGTAATTATCACTTATCTCAATGCGGCATTTTTTGTGCTTATTTTTGAAAAGGCCCAAGTGGAGGACAGTATCATTATGTAATATCAAATTTGCAGCAGTTCACGATCAAAGTTATGGAATGTTACAAATTAATGCAGCAAGCCACGCATGAAATTCTGCATTGTGACTCTCGCACAAATTTAATTAACCTTGCTCGAGTACTTTTTGTCGTTACCAAATGGCAACACCAACAACAAAGAGTTTAGTGCTAATGAGTTACATCAAAATGTTTTGGCCATCGTTTGTACCGAGACTACATATGTTCAAACGCTAAATATGTTCCACTAAACGCTTGCCCATTTTAAGTGCTTTCTACATCTTCCACATCCAACTGGCAACTTCCAAAACCAACGGGGTGAAGGATAAAATACGAATCCATTTTGGCTTCATAAAAGATGAAAATGTCCCTGAACAAAAAATTGGCTCCAACAGGTGTTAGTGTTCTTCCACTTTAATTCAATTCTACCTTTCAAAGGAGAAAATCGCAAATACTGATCACACTCTTTTGAAAAAATTTACAAAACAAGCAAAAGCCTCCCAGCAAAGAGACCAGCTTCATGATGATTCCTGTTCAGTCCATCCACTAATATAGTCAATTGCCACTTTACTTGTGGCCTTATAAATTGGATTACAGCCGTTGGCAAGAGGGGGGAAATATAAATTGACTCACAGAGGAAAATCTGCTGAATATGAACCGCTTTTGTATAGCTTCATTCTTAAAGGTATGATGGCGATCCACTCCCATGGGAACTGTTAGCCCTTTAGACTAACTGTCTGTGAAATTGCCATTTCATTGTTCTAACTCATCTGGGGCTGATATGTCCTTATGCAATTCATTCCGATGGTGCAAATGGTATTTGGTCTTTGGCTTTCCCCTGGGAGCTCTTTTACAAACACTGAACCAGTGATTTTTTCCGAAAAGAAACGACCATTACAATGCAATATTCGATTGAATGATGTCCATCCTGCTATCCAGTAACTGAGAATCATCTCGTCATTGTACAAAATTCATGCCCAAGCGCCTTTCAAGGTTTTCCCGCTTATGTTCAACTGCCAACTGCAAATCCTTGCCCAAATAGAATTTCTGAACCAAAAAGACTAAAATCTATAAAAGCAGACAATATAAAACAAGTCCTTTGTATTCTAAAAAGGGTATAAAGGAATTTCAATGCAGACTAACAATGCCCCTTTTCACATACCTTTACTTTTGGCATGTGATAATGACACAGTATGCCTTTTTCTACAAACCAGATATGTTTAGGAAAATTTCGTATTGTCCCATTCTTTACTTATCATTACATTACGTTTTCAAATATCTTTCACTACAAACTTTACATGCAGAACCATGTACCGTAAATGTCCGAAATAACGCGCAGTACGCGTAGACCTCATTTCAGGGGTGCGCGATATTAACAAATGCAAAAAATTCCAATCTTACGATGTGTTACGAACTATTCAGAGCATGCTGCATGGGAATACAACATTGTAAGACTACATGAATACTGTAGTTTGATTTGTTTGAGATACAAAATTACCCCTTGCAGACACATAAGACAGGAATAAACAATGATCAAAACATGTCACTTGCAAAAATTTGAGTTACAATGGTTGAATGTTTGCAGACACTGACTGCAAAAGTTTCCATAAATCAGCTGAAAAGGGGGGTGCGCCATAATTAGGGCATGCGCCATATTTCGGACATTTACGGTACTTATGCAAGGCCCTTGGACCAGAAGGCTTAATTAAATATTCGTGTACCAATGTCAAGTCTCATGGACCAAAAACAAAACGTTCATACACCATATTGGTTATACTTGGATTAAGCATTAATAACGCATTCATCAAGTTATTCCAGTCTGGTAACTTCTTCTGTCCAAAGTAAGAAAGTGTCTATTCAAAACGGACAAAGGAATCACCCGAAACGACTTTACGCAACCAAAATTAAAGCATGTTCCACCAGACTGCAATAAGCCAATTTTCAACACAAAGGCAAGAAACAGACCCCTCAATTTCCTTTTTCTACAGGATTTTCCACCCTAACTGAGGAGAAGCAACATGTTTAACAATGAGTGTACTGAAGAGATTTAGGTACCTAAATGGGCTTCAGGCAACGAGACTGGCTCATTTTATTCTGATTACCTTCCAACAAAATCATTCATACTGGAGGCAAAGAAAATCAATCGACAGCATGTTGTTCCATGCAACTATCTGATATACGTACGGGCTTCAAAAAAAAGGACAAGCACAAATATACGAAAAAATGTTTATTCCATCTCTAGTTAGAGTGAATACAGCTTCTCGGCACCAATTTAAACTGCACTGAAACAATACAAAACAAGTTTATTGAAAAGTCCGTTGCATTTGTCCTTACTATGTCTTGGTCTTGGAACTATCCCTGCAAGCATTTAGCTAATTCAAGTGAATGAAATAGCATGTAATAGCAGTCAAGATTTACACAAAGAAGGTATCGGCTCCATAGAATGAGCTGTCACGTTACAAGTAATCGACAACATTAGTTATTCTAAAGGCAAGCCTCCCCATCTAAAGTTATCTCATAGCCTAATTTGCACACGGCATGCTATTCTCGGTGATTTCACTCGTAAACTTGTGGTAATATGAATAAATTAACTATGAACTGACCATATTCGCAATCTTATGTTTCTTGTAACTACCACTATGCATGCCGTGCATAACATTCCTAGATTGGCCTTATCTGTATTAGAACAGGCCTTACCAACATTTCCCTTGGAGGCTTATTACATAACACACTACTACTAGGCCAAGGTAATACATAAGCCAGCTGCTGCATGGTGTTCTTTTGTACCTGTTGAATAGTCTAATTTTAGGAATAGCATGCGTGCTAACTAATCAATTACATTTGAATCAATCAACAGAGCTACAAGAATTAAAATGAAGTAGTTGTCACAAAGAAAGCAGGAAACCAGATTCAGGGCAAATCCAGTACAAATGCGGGGGATATCTCAGCAAAAACATAATCACTGGATCCTGTAACCAAAGGAAAATACTAAAATGTGGAAGTTGGGTGGGGTAGTGTTAGGATATTTGGTGCCAGGTCAGACAATACATGTAATTGTAGCGGCCACGCTTTGTCATGTACTTTAGGGCTCTATCCCAAATCCAGGACCACCCATTTACTTAATTACTTTTTATGACTGTTCAAAAACAAAAAAAAACATACCCCAACTTTTATATCTGTTACAACATAGTTTGTCTAAATAAACCTTGCAGGAATCGCAAGCAGTTTCAAGGATCGTACAAGTGTAGTTTACACACACTGTCAACGTATCAATCCTCATTGTGTTTCCAGATTGCATAAATAAATGTTTTCGTGTGAAGTGTAGGCCAAAAAATATCGGTACATACAACCACATTTGGAAATTCCCAGTATCCGAGTTAAACTAATTAATATTTCAATTGAGTGTCCTAGTTATTTATTGTGGATTCACTGCCCACATCCTTGTTTCTCATTAATCGTCCCTTCCTGAGGTAGTCTACTAAACAGAGCAAAATCCGCTTCTTCCTTGGAGTGGACAATCGTCTAATTTGGTCCCTGAAAAGGCGATTGCCACTATAGACGTAAAAATAGGTCCAGATGGACCTGAGCTCATTTAAGTGGCCAATGAAAAAACACAAATATGGCTGCTAAACTGGAAATATTGATGGTATCAATATAATTTTTACAGGAAAAAAGAGGGTATATAGATGCATAAGGCTGCCAAATATAAAGTCTGTATCATCAATTGCATGTCCATGAGAAAGGTTCAAAGAAAAAAACAAATATGGCTGCCAATTTGAGAATAATGGTCACAGCAACATAATTTTTGCTAGG